>BMAC01000152.1:929218-943165 GCA_014905375.1 Phtheirospermum japonicum
TGTATTAAATTGTGGGTAAAAAAATTAGATAGCGAACAAGAAGAAGAAAATGCACATACATGCCCTAAAAGTAGCTCGGCCATAACACAACCAACCGACCACATATCAATTGCAGTTGTATACTCTGTAGCTCCAAATATTAGTTCTGGAGCCCGGTAATAACGAGAGCAGATGTACGATATATTTGGTTCACCAGGTACCTGTCACAAATCCATAAATCTCAATTATTGACACATATTAATCTCAATCAAGATTAAAAATTAATTTAAAAAGAAAAACGTACCAACATCTTTGCGCTCCCCAAATCACAAAGCTTAAGCTGATGCGTGTGCGGATTAACCTGCACCAAGCATCATATCATTACATTCCAAACACCAAATAAATCTACAGAGAAAGAAAATTATTTTAATTATATATATATCATACCAGAAGATTCTGTGGTTTGATGTCCCGGTGACATACACAAATAACTCTATGCATATAATTTAATGCACGACAAATCTGCAATTTACAAAAAAAGGAAAGGTTTAATAATGTAAAAACAGAAAGAAAAAAAAAAGTGATAATGAGGATCAAGAAATATAAACAAAGTACCTGGTAAGTATAAAGCTGTACATATATGACAAGCATGTACTGGTTCACTCAAATTCTTAATTTTTTTCATTTATAATTAAAAAGCAAATTCTCATTCAGCAAAAATCAATAACAATAAATACGTAAAAATAACATCAAATTTAAGAAGTAGAAAAAATAAAAGAGACCAATTAAAATCATTGACAAACCACTCGGAGAAAAAAAGGAACTTTGAATCACTTACAAGCTTAATAGCAACCTCCTTGTTCGTCTGAATATTAGTACCTGAAAAAAAAACTCAAAACAATTGTGTTAATCGAAACAATAGCACAAACTAAATGAAAGATATCCTTAACGACAATTTAAACAGTGACCAACAAACTTTTGAAATGAGACCGGTTATTGTTCAATTGAGAAAAGTGCTTAAATTTACAGATGAGAGAAACTCAAACCGAACAATAATGAGCAGTAGAACACATACACAAAGAACATACGATTCCAGCAAAGTCAAACTCCAAGCAATAAAAGGGGGAATAATGTGTATCATACGACTAATAACAAAAGAATAACAGTAATAGCAAAAGCGAAAAAAAAAAAGAAAATCAATAACCAGTTTCTGAAAAACCCAAGGCAGTATCCATAGCGAAGGCGAGAAATCAGTGCCAATTGAAATCGCACCTTCTGGGTTCATAAACACCCCAAAATGGTGCCATTTTAACTTAATGGAACTCTCAAATCGCAGTCAATATTCGGCTTCACTCCCATCGATTTCACGAACCCAAACTTCAACCTGATCTCAAGTAAAGCCCCAAGTTGAACGCGTCGGATATTAGCGGCGCAGGTGCGCGTTTTACTCTTCGATGACGCGTAGTTTGTTAAGAATTATGCCGGAGAAAATTTGAGCAGGGAAATCTAGGAATTTTATAATTTCCTTTTATGGATAAGGGGATGAGGTTTTTAGGGACGGTGAGGAGGTGGGTGATGTTGGTGTAGGCGAAGGTGTGGACAATGGAGTGGATTTGTCCAGGAGGTGGATAATGGAGGGGATTGAAGGAGGGATGAAAATTTGGATTTTTTTATTATCGTAGGTATCGGTTGTTTGGTAAAATCGATGCATATAATTTTTATTTCTACAAAAAAAACCGCGCGACTATAGGCATCGGTTTCTGCTTAACAACCGATGCCTATAACTTTTTTTAATTATAAAAAAGACCCCGCGCGACATTAGACATCGGTTGTTTACTACTACCGATGCATATACCCTCGTTCCGATGGCGTTTATTGTAGTAGTGACAGAGACTCCAAAATTCTTCCGGCGTATATTTCAAGAAATTATACATTTATCTGTCTCTAGAATTCATTGTAAATTCTAAAAAAGTCAAATAAATAAAACAACCCGCTATAAGTTCTGCATATACCATCTCCAAAGGTTGCTAAGTTTTGTTTGGTTATAATGCTTTACATGCTTAACTTTTTTAGTGGTAAAATTTGTATTAGTTGTTAATTCATATTTACCATTCGTAAATGTTTTGAACTATTTTTTCGTATAAGGAGCACAATGGTGAATTGTTATCTCCTTGGGTTTTTTTTTAAAACAGGTCTTATATAATATTTTAAGAGATTGATTTGTCTTGCCAAGAAAATTGCTAATGACGGGTACGCCTATTCAAAACAATCTCACGGAACTTTGGGTTTTGATGCACTTCTGTATGCCTTTGATCTTTGGAACACTGGAGCAGTTTCTTTTAAATTTCAGGGAAGCTAGTGATCCTTCATGCAAACCTATGTTTATGTGTTATGGCTTTTGCCTTTTTTAAATGCATATCGATTTTCAAAGAGTGGATAAAAAGTGACAATTACTAGTACCTTCTTGGAGCAAGTCAAGATGCAGAGAAAGTGAAGGAGCAATTTAAGATCTTGACAGAGTGGCGGCTTTGACTCCATTAAAGAAGAAGGTTTATGTGTCGATACTGAGGAAGGAGCTTCCGAAGCTGCTTGCACTTGCTTCTGGAGCTTCTAATGCGCAATCTTTGCAGAATATTGTAAGAGGATAAGTTTATATCTTATTTAATTGCCATGTGGTTATTATTTAATTTAATTCTCTTGCAGGTAATTCAGGTTCGGAATACATGCAGTCACCCGTACCTTTTCCCAGGTATTGAGCCCGAACCATATCAGGAGGGTGAGCACCTGGTTCAGGTAGTCCGACTACTATTTCATCTTTTTTCCCTCATACGTTGAAGCTGCTTTTATACCTCTATTTATTTATTTTTGTTTTTTATTTTTTAATTTCATCGGGCTAGTGGTAAACTTCTAATTTTAGATCATTACTTCAGAAGCTACACGAATTAGGGCATTGGGTTCGATTGTTTGCTCAGATGACTCATACGCTTGATATATTACAGTTCAGCAAGTTCTTATCTTTTGTGTATTTTATATTAGCCTGTCAAGTCTTATATGATATGTGTATATCATGCAAGACTTCTTAGAAATGAGGAAACTGGGCATTAAAAGTTTATAAATTGCATTTCAAGAACAACAAGAATTCTTTATTCATGGCTATCATTCATGACAAATTTGAAATTTTATTTTAAGTTATGGAGAGAAGAAATATGCCGAGATTTTAAGAAAAACAAGACATAATGATTGTCTCGTACTGATGATGACTATTGAGGCTGCTCCATATGTCGGTTCTGAGAGGAAATATTAGAGAATATTTGTGAGAAAATCGGGGAAAAAAGTTTTATTTATTTTTTCACCTTTCTTTTCTTTTATTTTACCATTTTCTTGACTTTTTACTGCATCTCTTTCTAAGTGATTTGTAGAAAAAGTTTTGGAATTAGTTTGATTGTTGTATGGACTGAAGTGTAATTTATCTTGATTTATAGAGCTTGAAGGTGGTGGTGATTATGCTAATTTCAGGTATGTACACCCTCCCACACTGTGTGTGTGTTAAAAGTGTTTTATTTTTAACTGTGAAATGTAAAGTTGATTTTTTTTAAATACAGAGAAGTGATTGCTAGAGAAAAAAAATCTGTGATGGCAGATTACGGCTCTGCAAAATCCCCTAAATTACTTACAGACAGCTTACATCTTCATTTTTTAGTTCTCCTAGGTTGTTCACTGGTTTTGCTTCAAAGGGATGTAATGAAACTGAATCCATTCTAAGCCCAACTTCAATTCTTAATGCAAAACAATTATTTTCTGCTCTAAAAAACCCATTTTGGCCCAAACCCAAAAACAAGACCCCTTTTGAGAAACTGGACTCAAGAGGACTTGTAGATGCCTTTATCAATGAAGAATCTGAGTCGAATTTATCGAAAACTAATAGCCGAATGGTCCTTTTCGGCTCTAGTTTGAAAATCCAAGTCCCTTGTGTTGTTTCTCCTAACGAATCACCGAAATTGCCTACCAATATTGGTATCAAGACTACAAATTCCCACTTAGGCCAGTTCTCGCCGGTTAAGTCCCTGTTTGGCTTGTCAAATTCGGGTATTTTGAGTAACCTCTCTGCTAGTGAGATGGATCTTTCAGAGGATTACACACGTATGATATCGTATGGGCCAAACCCGAGGACCACTCATATATTCGATGACTGCATTGTTGAGAGCTGCTGTGGTGTTGTTAAGTTCTCCGAGTCGAGGAGAGACAATGTGTCATTTTTGGGCCGGTCGATGAGTTATCCATCCGATCATTTCCTTAGTTTTTGCTATGAGTGCAAGAAGAATCTTGGTCAGGGAAAAGATATTTACATGTACAGGTATTGCTTGCTTGCTTGCTCTTAAGTTTATTTAGGCTTCATTTGTTGATTCCAGTGGTTTTATTTAAAGTGTTAAAGTTAGAAGGCATCATGGTTAAAAATTATTTGTGTAGTGGAGTAAATGGTCAGTTTCCATATTCTCAGGCTGCCGGTGTGAAACATCTTCTTTTCTGTGGTGTTGGCTGCCAAGTGCAAGGTATCATGATTGTACTATCTTGGTTATACGTTATTCATTTAATTGCACAATTGTGACTTTTACTATCTTGTAACATTCATGTTTATCTCTAAAAATATAACATTTGTTAGTTATATGTTAGACTACAGGCCATGACATTCTTTGTTAAAATCTTGGGACTTAGAGAAGTTAAGATAAAAAAAATGTCTGCATTAAATTATTGTACTGATTTGAAATATACAATTTCTTGATCAAGTATGCAGTTGTTTCAAGTGATTGAATTGGGGTAAAGCTACTTTGTCACATTTTTATTGCCTTTGTTACCCATCAACTTCTCTATAGTTTTGACATTGAATTCAAGTTTGTTTTTGTCTGCTAGTATTACTTAACGTGCGTATGTTCCACAGGTTTGGTGGAAATATGGAGAAATTGGCGCTTTCTAGATGCAGTGGTCTTGAGCCCTATGGATGCCCTTGTTAATGAACTCAGCAATAGTAGCCTTAATTCCTGTTCTACTTTTTGTCTCTGCTAATTTCAGAATTGTATTATTTTTTGGTTCATGTTGTCTTGCAATCTTGAAATAGCAGTTTTTTGGTGGCATGTTTGGTGCTACTTTGGATTGTGGAGGGAATTAGGACTAACAGGATCATATATTAGGTTTTGAATTGGAGGATTGAAAGTTGGGTTGCTCATTGTTGTTATCATTAAAAGTGAATTGGGGTGCCATGCTAGCTTTTATTGATGTCATTTTTAATAACATTGCAATATTTTTGTTGATTAATTAAGTTTTATTGATGATTTTAGTGTATTTGTTGATTGGTGCTTTTATTTCTTTTTATTTTAATTTTTTTTACTACTTTCTAGAATGGTTTTACAAAAAGCCATTCTAGGAAAAACACTAAATCTACAACGGGTTTTGAAAAGGCATTCTAGAAAGTTTATTTTCTAGAATGTCTATTTTGTAAAAGCGTTCTAGAAAGTTTATTTTCTAGAACGACAATTCGTAAAGGCGTTATAGAAAGTATACTTTCTAGAACGTCAGTTCGTAAAGGCGTTCTAGAAAGTTTATTTTCTAGAATGTCTATTTCGTAAAAGCGTTCTAGAAAGTTTATTTTCTAGAACGTCAATTCGTAAAGGCGTTCTAGAAAGTATACTTTCTAGAATGTCTTTTTCATAACTATTCTAGAAAGTCCGACATTCTAGAATGCCTCAGATAGCTGTTCTGGAAAGTCAGACTTTCTAGAACAGCTCCATACAGAACGCTTGGGCAGGGCGTTCTAGATTTACTGAAACAGGACTTTCTAAAATGTTGTTTCTGCACTAGTGTTGATTTCCTAAAGCATGGTCGTAAGGGCTTGTTGGATTGGAACTTGAAGGCCCGGGCTTGTCACTTGATGTGGATGACTTGACAAGAATAATGGGCTCGGGAGTAGTAGAGGTTTGAGGATCACGGGCCCGTGAAGACTCCCCATTGGGATTGAGAAACGGGCTGGTGTTTGGAAGATTATTCACCATGTCTTGATTAGTAGAAAAGGGACGTCTTAAATGCCTTAATCGCTCGGGATTTGAAATGTAAGGAGCTAAATTCCCAAGAGTTCGATGTCCGTGCACATACTCAAGAAAAATATCAAATACAAAAGAAAGCTAAAATTCAAAGAAACTACAAGCAAATCAAAAACCTTAACCAAGCCGAGTCGCAACGGCGCCATTTTGAAGAGAAATGTTTTGGTGGGTGTAGTATAGATAAGGTTCGTGTGGCTTGGTATTATCGAAACTCGATTGTTCGTAGGGATCTATGTGTTTTTAGCTTTGAGAAATTGAAGGAAAATGAAAATAAATAGAAACTTATGAAAATAAATGGGAAACTACGACGATCTATGAAAAGCAAAGCAAGTATTATGGATGCCTCATGTGTATGCCATATTGAAATTAGAAGCAATAATCAAAATAAGTAATAAAAAGCAAAGAAACAACAAGGTACAAGCATGAAAGACTAAGGTACAACTATGCATGTATGATCATAAAATCTAAATAATGCAAATTAACGAAAATCAAAAGCACCAATGGAAAGAGCAATAAAAGTTGACGTGAAAGTTAAAAACTTTTCGAAAAATAATTGGAAACGAAAAGTAGATCTAGGATTCAACATAAAACCATGCATGAAAATAAAATCCAAAGTAAAGCAAATGAAATACTTAAAATAAAAACGATCAAGGACCCGATCTATGATAAAGGTGTGTCACTCACCTAGATTCCATAAACCAAATCACAAATCTAATAATTAATCTAAGAGCTAAGGCAAAATGCGTAAATTGAAGAACAATCTTTAAACTGAAGAACAGTGAAGAAAATTAAGAAAAACTTACTTGAATTAAGAAAGAGAAAATAACAATCCAAATAAAATCCAAGTGATGGATTAATTCTTCTTGAGCTTACAAACCCAGGGAAAAATTTGAAATTAAATCTAAGGTCTAGAGAGAGAAATTAAATCCCAAACCCATGCAAGAGTTGGGAGGAGAGTGGATTCCTTTGTTGGGGAAAGATGTGGGGTTTATATAGAGGTTCGCAGGGGGAAAATTGTCAAAAACACCAAAAATCCCGACAATGCAGTCGATCGACTGCCTTGTGTTCAAATGGTCCAACCTCTTTCGAGCAGTTGATTTGGGCTGTTCTCAGTCGATCGGTGGTGGTGCAGTCGATCGACTGCATGTCGATCGACAGGTTGGCAGTCGATCGACTGCCTTCCTATTGAAACGGGTCAGCCTTTGTTGTTCAGTCAATTTGGGTTGTTCTTAGTCGATCAGTTGACATGGCAGTCGATTCGGGCTGCTTTCAGCGCGGTTTTCTCGTTTTGGTACGGATTTTGGGCCTCAATGCCTTGGCTCGAACCTAGGCGCATGCTGGCATGTCTTGGCGTGAATCTAATTCATTACGCCACCTACGAAATAAGAATTTTGAACTTAAAAACCCAAGAATCACACAAACATCACCAATGTCGTATACATGAGGCTCAAAACAATAAAATAAGAAAACAACCTAACAAAACTCGACTCAAAACTACTGTAAATAACATTAAACTCTAATTAAAAACACAAAAAAACACCACAATTACATGCAAAATAGAATGCTCAATTCTTATTGGAGTGGCCCATTCTTGGTAGAAGCGGTGATGCCGTATGGAACAGTTAAGCTAGTGAACAGAAGACTCAAGAGCGTTTACAAATGAACGACCATTGTGTGAAACCATAATTACATGGATCTGCGCAAACTCAAGTTATTGAGCTTGTCATTCTCGAAGACCCCCCGATCGCCTAATCGACATGAGGTCGTCAAGCTACAAACTTTAAATAAGTGCTTCTTGGGAGGTAACCTAAGTTTTTTGTATCATTTTTATAATCTATTTTAAAATTTTATACATTCTTTCTAACCATTCATTTCTTCTTCTATTTTTCTTTGATCTTTTTTTTGATTTATGTGTAGGAAGTACTGCCCAAAGCCATTTTGATAAATTAACACTTGCTCGATAAATAACGAGAAAAAAAAAAGACAAGAATGAAGCTCATGGTTCACAAGCGCTGCCTGTATTGACGTCCTATTGATCGATGCCTCATTGATGGAGAGTTATTAGAAGTGCCAATGCCCCGTCAATTGACAGATCATCAACAGGGAGCTATTGAAATTCATCGATGGTCATCGACGCCCCCATGTGCACACTTTGGAGCAACCCTTGGTCGTAGACTCATATTGATCGATTTTTCATAGAAGGGGATATTCTTGAATGTTGATGGCTCATCCACTCACTCGTGCATGCACCTGAGCTTTCTTATAGACCGTCGATGCCCCATCGATAGGGAGCCACTATCCAGTCAACCCGATTGACTTGATTCGTATGTGACCTAACCCGATTCTAGAGATAAATTAAAAATAAAGGGCTCTTGTGTGTGTGTGTGTGTGTGTGTGTTTCATTTTCACTTATTCACAATAGCAGACGCTCAAGAACACCGTTTCCCCCACGCTTTGGTTTCTCACTTTCGGTAAGTCACCACCACATGTTCTGACCAACCTCTAGCCACTGGCAACTCCTCCGTCAGCAACTTAGCAGCCCGTAGTGGCCTAGTTTTCTTCTCCACAATCTCTTGTGTTTCTCCCCTATATTTTGTCTCTTTTTTGAGGTATTTTGGTTGGTCCCACTACTTTTCTATGGACTAAATTTTATCTGGCATCGCTTAGGATTGGTGGTTCTATTTTTCATAGTTTGTCAAAACCTTCCCTTTTGAATCGTCACACACCAAGTGCTTGCTGAATTGCCCTAACAAAAAGTTCTATCCAAAATTTATCTTGTGGGTCACTTGTACGTTTATATAGTTTCCCAGGACCTTTTTGCACATTTTGGCGAAGCTTTCATTTCCAAGTCCTCAATTTTTCATTCTCGCTTTCCTACACACTCATTTTTGCCTCGTTAGCCCCATTTCCTTTAAACTTTAAATCATATCTCCTTCGAGAAAGGGAAAGCAAAGGGACATCTCTTCTATATACGAGGCCCCACTACCCATTTACTAAAAAAATGAAGGGACCATTTACTACTCTTGAATCAAAATATAGTGGTTCCTCGAGCTTTCGACAAGGGGTATATATAAGAGCGGGCCCATGGGGGTGGCTCATCCGATTTTTGGAGGTGGTGAAGTATACTAAAGTGCTCGAGTGCACAAAATTTACTCAGATAGAGAACTCAATCTACAAAAATCTCATGATCGAGTTTTACACCAACCTCGTTGCTTTACCGATGTTTTATTTCAATATCGGTTCTAGGGCAATGAGGTTATGGTGAACGTGAGAGTATTAACAAATTTGTTTGGTATCGATTGTAATTGCGCCTATGAGCTGAGAGATGAGACGTATGATAAGATTGCTTTTTTGTCATGAGCTAACGTATGATTAGATCCACATATACGTCGGTCTAGTAGTCAAACATGAAATATCAATCTAGTAGGCGCGCATAAGTTTCAAACAATGCCTAGGCTGTCGAGCCACCCCAACAAGTAAGGCCCCGAGCTGCTTACCAGGCGCGCCCACCCAAGTTACCGAGCACGCCAAACACCCCCGCCGAGCTACCTACCAGGCACGCCTGCCCAAGTTGCTGAGAACGCTGAGCACGCCAAGCACACCCACCGAGCTGCCTACCAGGTGCACCCTCCCAAGTTGCTGAGCACACCGAGCACCCCCACCCAAGTTGCCGAGAAGCCGAGTACCCTCGTTGAGCTGCCTAGCAGGTGCGCCCGTCCAAAGTTGACGAGCACATTGAGCACCCCACCGAGCTGACTACCAGGCGTGCCCGCCTGGTGCTGAGCTGACTTGGCCGAGATGACCTGGTCCCCGCACAAGATGTGCACCTAAATTGGACCACCCGCATCATGCTCAACAACATGGCCGAGATGACTTGGCCGAGCCGACCTGGTCCCCGCACAATATGAGCGCCCAAATCGGATCACCCGCGCTACGCTCAACAACATGGTCGAGCTGACTTGGCCGAGCTGACCTGGTCCCTTCACAAGATGAGCACCCAAATTGGATCACCCACGCCATGGTCAACAACACAGTCGAGCTGACCTGGTCCCCGCACAAGATGAGCACCCAAATTGGATCACCCGTGCCACGCTCAACAACATGGTCAAGCTGACTTGGTCGAGCTGATCTAGTCCCCATAAAAGATGAGCTCTCAAATTAGATCACCCGCGCCATGCTCAATAACATGGCCGAGCTGACTTGCTCTATGTCCGAGTTGCCTGGTGCTTCATGCACATGCTCACCCCCATCCACTCGGCATTGTGCGGATGACATAGCCGAGCTGCAACTGAGCGCGAACCAGGATTTGTGCCGACCAAGCCTTAGATGTAGGTCTAGCAACATGACTCGAGAATGACGTAGGCCAAGTACGGAGGAAAGTACAAAATAACGGTGCCCACATGTGAAATTAGGATTAGGGTTTTGTGTATCTTATTGCCAAAGTAATTCAACAACCAATCATGCAGTGACACATGTCTATTAGGTTTTCAAGAGAAACCTATAAATAGCTTCTCCTGGAGAGAAATAAGGATTCCAATAGAGAGAGAAGTACGTAAAGAGTTTTAGAGAGAGAGAGAGAGAGAGAGAGCTTTTATTAAGATATCAACAATTGTAAAAGGATCCAATCAAGGCCGATCCGACTCGAATTTCAGGAATAAAAATCATGCGTTTTTTTCTATTCGTTTCTTATATATTTTCTTACTTGTTTTCTCCATATTATTTTGCTGATCTCCCTATTTTTTATATTATATTATATTATATTGCTTATACTACATTTTAGCTTAATGTAATTTACTAACAAAATTATGGTATGCGTATAAAAACCTTTTTCTTAAAAAAAAAAACCTCTTGTGAATTTTCTTTTCGATTCAACGCGTTGGAATCAATCATTTCGCTATATAAAAAAAAATACTCGCTTTGACGAGACTGTCAGAAATGAAGGGTGCGATTGGAAATCGTTTTATCTCGTCTCGTTTAGCTAAAAAAAATGAAATCTATTTTTTTCTGGTGAATGAAATATTTTGGTGAAAATATGATTGGGAAGTAAAAAAAATTTCGTGAATAAGTGATTGGAAATGGTCCGCTAGTTCAAATCCCGAAGTTGAAATCATTCACAATGGTTTGACGTCAAGTTATTCAGTCACAAATAACGGGCCCGCAGCTTCTGACAGTAACCGGGCCCTTCACTTTTGCGCAGATATTTTGGGCCATGAAATCTTTACTCGGTGGGCCCTTCACTTTATAATTTATATTATGATATCAATGTTCTAATGAATTATCGGTGGGCCTAGTTTATATTACATCCACTCAGCAAAAGTGATAAGCAAAATGCACATCTCCATGAGAATTTGATATTGTAAATATGACATCTAATAATGATGAGACTACGAATTAAATTCTCTTCTTACCAGAAACTCATTGCATTAGAAAAGGGAAGAAATATTACAATACCATAGAAATCAATCAATTTATTTTTCACACTAAGGGCAGGCACCGAAACTAGCATAACATATGAAATGAGACTGATCATAATGTCATTGACAAATATTAGAACACTGAGGGGGTTAAATTGATTATCGGTGGGTCTTAATCACATTAAAACCATCGCTTTTTGGACAATGATATTGGGAAATATCCCCAAGCGCAACAATAATGAAAACTGTGCTCCGCTTATCCCGGTCGATCAACCTTGCTTTCGCGCCCATCCGAACACAACCGCACGACGACGGTCGTCGCTTTTAAATCTGGTGAACATAGTTCGTTTCATGGGTTGTTCAAGTTTCTCTAACGCAATCGTGAACACGTCGTCGAGCACGTCCTCCATTGCCTCCAGTAGCTCTAATACGTCTACGAGGGAAGCCGTACACTTCGCCATTGCATGGGTTATAGTGTCGTTTGTGCGAATATATGACTGCATGGCACTTACAACTGACGGATCTTGAGGTTTTCGACGTCGGGAGCCACTTCGCGGAGTACTCCCACGTGGCATGCGAGATGCATTAGACGGCGTGCCATTTGTTTGCTGTGTGGAATTTCCAATCGGGTCATAATCGTCCTCCACGTCACAATCAAATTCTTCTGGACGAGGTCGGCGCTGCGTTGAAACCCGAGACATACTACCCGTTGCCGTAGTTGGTGAAAAAATGGTGGTCAGCTCGTTGTAGAATCGAAGCCCCTTACGACGCAGCACTTCATCGGCAGGATTAGCCTGTTTACAATCGGATGTTACATTAGCCACCAGGGAGCATTTTCTGATAAATAACAAATAACTGTGAACATGGTAAGTTTGTAAAAATTAACGATATCCAAAAAGCCCATGATTCTTCGGATCCAACGATCAAGCCGCCTGTTGACTCAAACTTTTGTGCACCCCTTTTTAATAAATGATTTAAAAGCACGTCAATTTGCTCGCAAGTGTACGAGGTAACTGTAGGGTGATGAGTTTGACTCGAGTCGTATCTCTCGAGGAAACAACTGTTCGGTCCTATCAATGTTTTTCTCAATTTTGAATAACATACATGTACATTTGGGGGTTTGAAAAGATTGATTCGATCATTATAAACTAAGACGATAATTTAAACTAATTACTTAACTAGATTACCAATTACGAACTAAGCAGTATACTAAAGCTGATTAACTAATTATTCTAAATTAACAACTAAGAGTAACGACTAAATTATCGATTAACACTACGAAGTTTGAAGGCTAATTAACGTAACTAATGCATGAATTAAAGAGATTACCACTAGCAAATAAATCATACCAATCCAAGAGCATTAACGGAGCATAAGCTAATTGCATAAATAAGCTAAATTAATCACTATCCAACTCACGAGCATAAGAAACAATTAAACTAACTGAAACTAGAATAAACTAAGAATTTAACTACGCAATTAACTAGCAAATTAACTAAAAGTTTAGAGTACTTATTGTAACTACGAAAAGCAATGAAAGCTCCAGCTATTCCAGAGTTTGAATGCTGATCTTGGTTAAAGATTGACTCTCGAGCGCGAAATCGGTGTTTCGGTCGCGTAGAACTTCGATCCTTGATCCGCGTCTCCAAATCTTGTTATAAGATGTGGATTTATTGTTGTTTGAATGCTAAAATACCCTAGGATAGTTGTATCTGTCGTGGCTCCCTCTCAAAACCCGAAATATGAAGGTTTTTTATAAGTAAAACAAGTCTTGCCGCACAAGAAACCCTAATTTCCGAATTCTGGGCCGTCACGTCGACGTAGCGTCGACGGAGCGTCGACTGACGCGAGCAGGTGCTCGGCGGATGTCGGCAGTCTTGGTCGGCAGCGCTCGGCATGTGCGGTCGGCAGGGTGCGCGCGTCGCTGGCAGGTGCGTCGACGTTGTGCGTCGACATCGACGCTTCAGCAGCTAGCGTCGACGTTGCGTCGTCCTTGCTGTGTCGACGTCGACGCTTCAGAACATAGCGTCGACGTTGCATCGTCCTTGCGTCGATCGACGTGGGCATGGCTCGCTGGCACGGCTCGCGTTGACGGTGCGTCGACGGGTCGCGTCAGTCGACGCGACTGAGCGTCGGTCTCCATTTCTCGATCGTTTGCTACTCGTTTCACCGGAAAGCTTGTTCTTCTACTCTTGAACATCAAACTTCGTCTTTTATGCGCTAAACTCTTCCGGTTACTTAGCTGTAAGGTGAAAAACAACGAAACATCACCTAATTGCATTAATTTAGATCAAAATGCGGTAAAATAAGCTGGAATTATAAAATTACGGAATTATGCTTAAATCATCCAACTTATACCAAAAACAAATATAAAAACGAACTAAAAAGCTAATAAAAATAAGGACAAATCTACTCTAATCAACTACCCCACGCTTTATTGGTTTGTTCGTCCTCGAACAAAC
>BMAC01000152.1:949163-964497 GCA_014905375.1 Phtheirospermum japonicum
TGATGAAGGCCATGAACTACGAATCGGCCAACTTCATCAACGAAATAATTTAAAAATGCCAAGGGATCTTCATGCGCATTCCCATGAAAGGTTGGGAGTAGGTTGAGTTGATGCGGTTTAATTTCCACGGCCCTCGCGGTCGGTCCAAGAACAATGGCGGACCGAAAGGGTACAACCTTTGGGCGTGCCAAGTCGCGCTGTCTAAGTGCTCGATCTCCCCTTGGTTCTCGAATTTGGTCATATGCTCTCTCGTAGTGGTCGTTATGTGCGTAACGGTGCTCGCGCTCGTATCTCCTTCCGAAATTATTTTGCTCGTAACCATGATCTTGATTTTCCAACCACTCGTTCACGCTGCCTTTGATTGTCAGCATTACGCGTTATGCTGTAGAAAATTTTCGTTCCTAATTGCCCACGTTCTCGATGTTGTGATTGTCGTTCATCTCTTCGTTCTGCCTCAAATTCTCCATGTTGAGCGGGTGATTGACTATGTTGTGCTGCTGGTTAACTCCTTCGTTTCTCCTATCGTCACGTCTAGAAGTATGTGACTTGTTCGGATCACTACCATACCCAGTTCGAATGGGGCGCGGTGGTGATCTCGGCGGTGAATCGCCGTTCCGAACTGAATGTCCTCCCAACATAATGTCAGGAACTTGATCGCAAGCAAAATCGGTTGCTGTCGAGGAATTGTCCTCGGGAATAAGAACGGGTCTTGGTCTTGGCGGATTTGAACGGTGAATGTTGTCGATGAATGGCACAAGGTCGCGTTGAAGTGATCGCCTTCCTTGCATAAACTTAACAACACGTCAAAGTACCAAATGGCAAAAACCAAGTAAAAACAATAGAAATAAAATAATAAATTAAACAGAAAATAAAACGAAAAACATCTTTAATTTCTACTCGTTGCTTCCCCGGCAACGGCGCCAAATTTTTGACTCAAACTTTTGTGCACCCCTTTTTAATAAATGATTTAAAAGCACGTCAGTTTGCTCGCAAGTGTGCGAGGTAACTGTAGGGTGATGAGTTTGACTCGAGTCGTATCTCTCGAGGAAACAACTGTTCGGTCCTATCAATGTTTTTCTCAATTTTGAATAACATACATGTACATTTGGGGGTTTGAAAAGATTGATTCGATCATTATAAACTAAGACGATAATTTAAACTAATTAAACTAATTACTTAACTAGATTACCAATTACGAACTAAGCAGTATACTAAAGCTGATTAACTAATTATTCTAAATTAACAACTAAGAGTAACGACTAAATTATCGATTAACACTACGAAGTTTGAAGGCTAATTAACGTAACTAATGCATGAATTAAAGAGATTACCACTAGCAAATAAATCATACCAATCCAAGAGCATTAACGGAGCATAAGCTAATTGCATAAATAAGCTAAATTAATCACTATCCAACTCACGAGCATAAGAAACAATTAAACTAACTGAAACTAGAATAAACTAAGAATTTAACTACGCAATTAACTAGCAAATTAACTAAAAGTTTAGAGTACTTATTGTAACTACGAAAAGCAATGAAAGCTCCAGCTATTCCYGAGTTTGAARGCTGATCTTGGTTYAAGATTGACTCTCGAGCGCGAAATCGGTGTTTCGGTCGCGTAGAACTTCGATCCTTGATCCGTGTCTCCAAATCTTGTTATAAGATGTGGATTTATTGTTGTTTGAATGCTAAAATACCCTAGGATAGTTGTATCTGTCGTGGCTCCCTCTCAAAACCCGAAATATGAAGGGTTTTTGTAAGTAAAACAAGTCTTGCCACACAAAAAACCCTAATTTCCGAATTCTGGGCCGTCGCGTCGACGGAGCGTCGACTGACGCGAGCAGGTGCTCGGCGGATGTCGGCAGCGCTCGGCATGTGCGGTCGGCAGGGTGCGCGCGTCGACGTTGTGCGTCGACATTGACGCTTCAGCAGCTAGCGTCGACGTTGCGTCGTCCTTGCTGTGTCGACGTCGACGCTTCAGAACATAGCGTCGACGTTGCGTCGTCCTTGCTGTGTCGACGTCGACGCTTCAGAACATAGCGTCGACGTTGCGTCGTCCTTGCGTCGATCGACGTGGGCATGGCTCGCTGGCACGGCTTGCGTCGACGGTGCGTCGACGGTCGCGTCAGTCGACGCTACTGAGCGTCGGTCTCCATTTCTCGATCGTTTGCTACTCGTTTCACCGGAAAGCTTGTTCTTCTACTCTTGAACATCAAACTTCGTCTTTTATGCGCTAAACTCTTCCGGTTACTTAGCTGTAAGGTGAAAAACAACGAAACATCACCTAATTGCATTAATTTAGATCAAAATGCGGTAAAATAAGCTGGAATTATAAAATTACGGAATTATGCTTAAATCATCCAACTTATACCAAAAATAAATATAAAAACGAACTAAAAAGCTAATAAAAAAAAGGACAAATCTACTCTAATCACTTGTCTCATCCCAACTGAAACCGTGGCCGTTGTGAGGATCCGATGGTATTTTTCCCACCGTTGCTTCAATCGGTCGCATTTTCCCTTCAGCTGCATAAAAGAAATCCACTGCGATTGCGTGAACTTGCTCCCAGCAATATTACCTTTAACAACCTCGTCGTACATGAGCATAATGAATTCTCGTTCATTTTCAATTGGCCATTGGGCATCCACCCCAACACCCGAAGGCATGAACGTTTGTGAACTACTTGCCATCTAACACCATTCAACAAACACTATGCACATCACTTAAAAACTACTGGTAGCCATCACAAAATAAAAAAGTTGCATATATTTCGAATTCACTGCACAAATAATTTCCGCCACAGCCAGTTGATAAGCATACACCACTGATTATAATTCATATTTCAAATAATTTAATTAATATAATTTTAAAATATAAGAGGACAAAAACCGTGTGAATCAATTTGTGAGTATACTACGCTATTGAATTATAAGGACCATGCCTACAACATAACGGCAGGATCCGAATTGGGATCCACACCAATTAGATAAAACACACGAAATCGCATTCATCTTTCCAATTTGGGCGTTAGATGATGAGCTACACAATAAATCGTCATATTTTTTAACCCTATTATCGGAAAATCGAGATTAAATATCGGCTAAAAATAATTTTCATCAGATAATAGCCAAGTACCTTCCGTCGTTTTCGCGATGGAGAGTTGACGCTAGGACTGCCGGAACTGTCCTCGTTAATAGTCGCTGTCGCCTCCTCAACAAATAATACTCTCTGAAGTGGTGGAGATATTTCCCCAAACTGAAACTCCGCCATGAGACTTTCCACCTTTTGCGATTTTATACATCCAAAGAAGCGCAATAAATTTAGCAATTAATCCGAGCGGCTCCGATGTGATCGATTTCCTTACGGGTTGTTGGAGTATAAATTAATTGGGTTACAGACCAGGCGAATGGCCTTATGGCCGTCTTCTGTCTTTGATGTGAGGTAAAGCATGAAAGAGGAGAAAAATAATTAGGGCCAAGTGTAAATGAGGGAAGAGAGTGGAATAAATTAAGGCGGAGTACATTCAATTGCAGTTTGTATGGTGAAAGGGTTTTGTAATGACTTTTTAAAAAGTCAAATAAATTATTTCTTTCAGCGAGACAAAAAGAAAAATTTTTCCGCTTCCAATCGCACCCGAAATGTCACAATATTTTTTTGACATGTACAAAAGTGACCGCACCCTTCATTTTTCTCTTCAAAATAACACAATTAAAAAGGAAGGAAATATCGCGTGCGTTTCACGTGATGATTGTTCGACTCTTCAGCCCTTCCTTTCGATTCCCAGCAACTGTCGACTTTTATTCCCAGGGAACCCTAATTTTTACTACACGACACGAAAAAGGATACAAGATTGTGTTCGAATTCACAACAAAACCTTAATTAGAGCGTTTGAATGTTGAATTCTCATTTCTACAAGTTCTGAAGTGATCGTGAAATCTAGAAATGGTGGGTGCCCCAGCTTTTTGTTTAATTTTAGGACATCATCGTCGGTTTATATTTAGGACATTATAATTATCCTTAGCTGAAAGAACGTGTATTAAGATAGCGGGTATCAGGTAATATTGTTGTTTTGGGTTGGTTAACGTTTTATCATATGATTGCAAGTTTATGTGTTTCTTTTGTCTTGTGAGCTTTCGGATTCGGATAAGAGCAAAGAGATGTGAAAGTGTGCAAGCTGTTTAGTATTAGGATAGTGAAAAGTATATACAATATCTAGATTGAGTTGTACTTTCAGTTTCGTTGAATTCTGTTCCGACTGAGTGCAGACTCGTGCAGTTCGATTCATATATACCATGTTCCTTGTTTGTTCCTTGGTTATGTGAACTTCTATATATTGTTCCATGTTTACACTATCTAATGATCGTTGTCTTCTAATGTTAAAAGTTATATACTTCCCGATCTTATTACTTTAGAATTTTTTGTGAGTCTCTTGAGTAAAATTATCTTCGTCATAGTTTCACATTCCAAAAGTCTTCAGCTGATCACAAAGAATGAGACAAAACTCCCGAGTGTCCTTTGCCTAAGTGGATAATAAATTGTTGGTCTTTTCATTTTAAATCTTTGTTTAAGGCCAGAAATGCACATATTTTGTTTGTATATTGTTTCTAAACACACATTCAAATGCCGCAATCTTGAAGTGTCAGTGTAATTTGTGGTGAGTCATGTCAAATTAATTTTCTTATTAATTGAATGTTTCGGGGTTTGATAGTTTTTTAATGAATGTGCATTTTTTTTGAGGAGAAGCATCTTTGAAATATTACACATGGATGCTTCAATATAATATAATCAACACCCATCTTTCACTAGATGTTTTTTCCTGGTTTTGCAGAAAATAAGAAAAGTATTACATACAAACTTTCGTTTGGGATCCCCACCACTCTTTCTCCAACATATATCTCTCAGAGTTCCTTTCAAGAGAAATAAGACTCCACTTTCTAAATTATCTCGAGTTTCTTGACATTATTATACTTGGTTGGCTTTTAATAATGTGCGTGAGCTTGATCTTAATCTTATGTCGTTGATGGAATTTTAACACACAGACTTCACCGCTGATAGCTGGACTTGCTATTGCTGCTGCGGCTCTAGCGGGTAGATTTAGCATTCAGGCTTGGCAAGCATTCAAGGCTAGACCGCCGACTGCTAGAATGCGCAAATTCTACGAAGGAGGTTTCCAGCCAAAAATGACTCGAAGAGAAGCAGCTCTTATTCTCGGAGTTAGGTGAGTTTAGACATTCTTCTCTTTAAATGGATGATTACAAAACCTATCAATTAGGAGATGGTATATGGTGCGCCCAGTTTCTTTTGTGTGATGATGAATATGACTGTTGACAACACGGATCTTCCTGTCGAAGTGGTCGTCGAGATCTGGTCGACGGAAACGGAAAAGTGTAAGTGGGTGCCGTGAAAGGGTCCGTCGAAATTCGGTCGACGAGACTAAGGCGCGCCCCGTCGAAGATGAATATGTATGTTTTGTGTTCTGGTATATATATGTTCTGTGCGATGAATATTCAAAAACACATATATAATCAATACAAAACATACACATTTATCACATATATCATGCATATTCATCGCACAAAACACATATTAATCGCATAGAACATTAATATTCATTATACATAAACCACAATTTCCAATTCTCCCAATATAAAATAAATATAATAGAATCATATTTATCACATATAACATTCATATCCATCGCAAAAACTTTCATATAATATCGCACAGAACATATATATTCATCACGCAAAATATTAAAGTGAGAACCGTGTGTATGGTATAATTTGTCCACCTTGAAGTTTTGGCCAAATAATATTAAAAAGGAAAAATAATCAAAATTTGAAAATTACAACAACTAAGTTGCACCTACCGTTAATAGAGCTAATGTAAATTATTTGTTGTCATTATATATATGTTTACAATGACACCCATTAGCTTTTCTAAATATTTCAAATAACCCAACTCTTGCCTTTACATACTAAGACTTTTCTAAGTATTACAAATAGCCGGACGAGAAGTTGGGGCCATTTCCAATATTTTGAAAATCTTAGGGGTGTAATTTTAAAATATTTGATTACGCTAGTAAATTCCATCTATCAATTAGCGGTTGAGCCAAAATATAAATGCAACCACACTTCAAGCGTGTTTTTTTTTTTTTTTTTTTTTTGTGTAATTCTCAGAATCTCGGGTATTTTTTGTAATTATCCCTTCTTTAGATGATGAAGATAAATTTTAAGGGATGACTACATAAGCTACCTGAGTTTTAACCTATTAACGAAAGAGTCCCATTATCATTCAAAATAACAAGTACCCCCTTAAGTTTAAGGTATTGCTAACAACCACTCGAGACTAGCACATGCTTTACAAATACCCTCTCTTGAGGGTGTGAATTAATATTATCATACTAAGGACATATTTGATAGATGAGTTTTAAGGTAATTAGTTACATCTTTCGGCAATTCCGCCTAATTTTAATGCTTAGGTTACTTTGTTCGGTTCCTCTTTTTTATTTTGGTGTTGTTATAATAATAATAATAATAATAATAATATTATTATTATTATTATTATTATTATTATTAATTTTGTTTTGCATAGGCAGGGCCCGTTTTGATTTCTGCAGTTGGAAAGTAATGTTTGATCGATGACACTTACTATCTAATAATTTTAAGAAAAAACACCAAAACCAGAATTTGTGAGGCTTGCTTACCTAAATTTTAGATGTCAAACATTTTGAACTACGAAGTTTTCTGAACTAGTTTTAGGTTATTGAGGCTTAATTTTATGAGTGAATGGGTGGGGGTTTGTTGTTATATAACAAGATTAGATAAATCAGCATCTAATATCTAAATGTCATTAACCTTCGTTGATGATAAGCTTTGTCAAGCATCTATTATGTTTATTTTAATTTTTAATTTCTTTTTCTATATTATTGTTATTAATTTATTTTATTTTTAGAACTCTGTTATTATTGATTCTCCCTTTTTAACTCAAAACTAGTAAGTTGTACAGGAGTCATTATACGTGGACCTGGTGCACTTTGCAGAGTGCACCCTGTAATTTAATTTATTATCGTATATAACTGATATACATCATTACATATGGGGCTGCAAACGAACCGAGTCGAGTCGAGTATTCACGATCTCGAGCCAGGATTGACTTTTTTTACTTGTGCTCGAGCTCGACAAGCTCGAAAGATTGTTGCTCGAGCTCGGCTCGACAAAGAAATGAGTATGCTCGAGCTCGGCTCGAGTTTTTTGGTTTTAAATCTAATAACATTACGATATTTTTGTAATTAATACTATGAAATAGGGGTATTTTAGTAAATTCGCACATAATTGAGCAGCTCGTCGAGCTTGCGAGCTTATTAGTGACGTGCTCGAGCTCGACTTGTTTGTGAGCTGACTCGAGCTGCTCGTGAGCCGCTCGACTCGTTTGCAACCCTAATCACATATAACTTATACATATCATCACAAATAATTGAAATTCTAAATATAAAATTTAAAACCCTAAAATGAAAAAAATAAATCTAAAACGAAAAACTAAATCCTAAAATGGAAAACTAAACCCTGAAATTGAATATTAAATTTTAAACGCTAAATTTTTATGTATCATCACATATAATTAACATATATCATCACATATAACCGATGGAATGATAGATTTTTTTCAGGATCGTGAAATGAAAAATTAAATTAAAAAATGGAAAATAAATTAAAAAAAATGGATAACTAAACCCTAAAATAGAAAACTAAACCCTAAAATGTGAAACTAAACTTTAAAATGGAAAAGTAAACACTAAACTCTAAAATTCTCTAAAATTCTGACACATATCTTCACTTATAACTATTATATATTATCACGTATAACTATCATTTATCATCATATAACTTAATGATAATAGACTATTACAGGATGTGTCTAACAAGGTGCACTCAGGTGCATATAATAAATTGCCACTTGCATAGTCTCCGGACCAGCAAGAACTACTCAAGCCGATAATTGTTTATAGTGCCTCTCTCTCTCTCTTTAATGGTATGTGTTTGACCTTTAAATAACCTTGCTTGTAAGTAATTCATAGATACTCACCAATTGCTATGCCAATTCATATAGATACAATTCATTCTATAAAAGTTAAAAATGCTCACTATTTTCTGTGTAGCACATCCCCACCCAGATCCATGAGAAACATCACAGCGATATATATCCGATAGATATTTTATTAATTTTCAACTTTATCATTAGTTTTTTAATTTTCCTTATCAGGGAAAGCACTCCACCGGATAAAATCAAGGAAGCTCACAGACGGGTGATGGTAGCAAACCATCCCGACGCTGGTGGTAGCCATTACCTTGCCTCTAAAATTAATGAAGCTAAAGACGTATTGCTTGGGAAGACTAAGAGCAACGACTCCGCATTTTAATCTTTACCAAAGAGCTCTGGCAAAGTTGTGACAGTTATATCAAGCACCAGCCAATTACCAAAACCAAATTTCTCTCTGGATTGTTTTTTTTAGCAAAATTGTTCTCAACGAGTTATTGAATTTTTTTTTTCCCAGGCCGAGGCACGTGTTCAATTAATTGATTGAGTTTCTTTCTTTCTTAACTTTTTTTTTCTTTTTGGACACAATTGATTCACTTTCTGTTGCATATTGTACGTGGTATTGAGCACACTTGAACATCTGCTGTTTGGGTTATTCTGGCTTGGGATGTGTTACATGTGTACAATTTTCTGGTTGTTTTGCTGTACTCCTTTAGGATAATAATGAAAACATATGAATAGATTTAGCTTCATTTTTTTTCCCTTCTGTTTGCTTCTCTCATTGCTCCACTTTTTTTTTTTCTTTGGAAACGAAGTATTTACTAATAACAAACTCAAATTCCGTTACATTAGAGGATTTTTTTTTTTCTTTTTGTTCTGTTCGCCTCTCTCATTGCTCCATGTTTTTGTTTTTCTTTGGAAACGAATTTTTTACTAGTGACAAACTCAAATTCCTTTACATTCGAGGACTGAACAGCGAAGAGAGGAACAATCATTGGCCAAGAAAAATAGGATGAAAGGGACTACCGTCCCAACCTAATTGACACAAAACAACAAAAATCAAACAAAGAAAGCAACACATGAAATCACAACACAAACCACCACATAATAGAGCCAAACAAAAGGTGTGCCACCTCAACTGGCAGTCAATTCACCACCGAGTGGAGACATGACAATCGTTCAGCAACTGGTTACACAATCGAAAAAACCCAACCTCATCCCCAACACCTTATACCCGGGGACAAACAAATGAAACAAAATTGGCATAAACTACTACCAGAAACTGTCAAACAAAAATAAATTCGTTGATCTACAGATCTCGCCCATCAACAAACCAATACAACCATCTGGGCACGAGTTACTATCATGCACTGTTCAACAAATCCATACTTGTCAGACCTACAAGATTGCATCCCTCATTGGACACGACAATTATACAAAATTGGAAAAACCAACCGATATCAAACATAACCACGCATTTAAAAACAAACCAGCTGTCTCATCTACGAGTTATGCTCCTCAACCATCCAACATAAGCACAAACAAAAACTAGCTAACATCCACCTCGAGACTCCGACCACCAGTTCAACAAGCCCACAACCTCCACAGACTTGGATGTCGCTTCACTCATGTCCTTGACTGCCGCAACTCGTTGCCAAAAGCCATCGCAAGACACACACAAAAAAGCGCATATACCACTCCATCCGCGGTACTCGTTGTCGCCGATCACCACCACCGAAGTACCCGAGAAGTTTCAGGTGCCCAAAACAAGTCTTTAACCTTCGCCTCCACTGTCTCCATTCCTCCATCTCTCCGATGGGAAGTTCACTTCTTCCTCGAACCCAAGAAAGAATCTAACGTAACACAAAATATCTCCACAAGATTAGACCAACACGGTGCATGTTTTGCATGTAATTGTGGTGTTTTTCTAGTATTTTTAATTAGGGGTTTGTGTTGATTTTAGTAGTTTTTAGTCGAGTTTCGTTAGATTTTTCGTTTGTTTTTCTCATTTTGTTATTTTTCGCGTTTCTTGTTAATTTTATATTTAATTGGGTTAAATGGTTTCAATTAATTGGAGGTTTGATGTAATTCTTGAGTTTTGATATTTAAAATTCTCATTTAATAGGTGGCTTAATGATTTGAATTCAAGCTAAGGCATCGAGGCCAAAACTCAAGCCTAGCCTTGCCTATTTGCGTGCCCAAATTATTGTTAGAATAAGGTGACCAACAAGCCAACTTGTGGCTGCGGTCTGACCATTCTCTTGTAATACAATCGGGTTTTATTCCTAATAATATCTTTTATACTTATTGGCATTCCATATCTTTTATCCCATGCTTGTTGCATAGGTATGGTCCTGATGAAGTTACTTTATTACGGTGGATTGGTCTAGCAGAACCGTGAGATAATCCAGCACGTAATGTAACTCGTCGAACTTGTTCCTAGTCAAAGGGTTACGCCATAATGAGGATACAGGCCTTTCCCATTAAGACTAGTACTTAGTGTATGTGGACCGCATCTCATCGGTCACGATGTCTGGACATCGACATACATAAGTAGGTGCTCATAAGATGAGTTCACTGAACTCCCTCACCTAGAAATCTCTAAGTGGTTCCCACTCATCGAGTAGATGATTTCTATGGTATAGCGTACAACATTAATCCTTAAGACCCGGACCTCACCGTGACTTCACTAGAGGACAGGCTATGTTGTGACCTGTCTCTGTGTCTCTATGGAGGCCAATCAAAAGGGGCAACGTTCACATAGTCGGGAATCTAGTGGGAAGTCTGTGCATGGTAGTAGGGGATTCGGACGCATGATAAGTCATGGATGTCCTGTGTGTTATAATGGTTGATAAATCCTCGGAGTCTCTGGACAGAGCTAATAGTGGGGTGTTTGGAGAAATGTGTTTCTCTAAGACACACACACGACCGGATTATCTTGAACCTAGAACGTACACACAGTTATTGAACTAGAAAGAGGTCTCGATGAACCAATATTTCTTATTCAATCGGGACATAGATCGCAAAGGGATCGTACTGTACATATAAGTTATATCACAAGGTTCTTGCAGGCACTTCATTTGTATCTAGGGAATTGTGATGCGTTGTTGCTAGGAGCCTCTCATAATTCGTTGGGTTCTAGTTTGACCAGTGATTAAGTAAAATGAGTTTTATTTAATCAGAGACTCTAAGGGACGAGTTCATATAAGAACAATGTGTTGTTCGAATCACAATGTATTGTGAACCCACGGCTAGCTTACACCTGAACCATTGAGGGTCACACCACGTGTTTCCTGATTATTGAAAACGATAGCTAGAAACTAATTGTTAATTTTAGCAAAATTAGATGTCAATATGATGAATCTAAGGTTCATAATTGTGATTATGAATTGAGAAAAATACGAGAAAATTATTCTGGACGCGAAAATATAATTGTTATATTATTCGGAGTTATCGTTTGTGAGAAATGATTTAATTCCAATGGGGTTTTTGATTTAAAATTGGGTCGCCCAATAAGCCCTTTTAAAGTTATTGGGCCGGTGCTATTTAAATTAAAAGGTTTGTGTTTTGTTTTTCAATTGGGCCGTTCTTTTTCTTTGAGCCCATTTAACTTGGGCTTTTGTTTTAATTAAAAAAAACTTTTAAAACAATGATAAATAAAGAAGTAGGCTGGGAAGGGTAAGACACAGACGAAAAGAAAAAAAAAATTTGGCAAGAACAAACCCTAGCACCGAAAGCTCCCATCCGTCCAACTCCGGCCGCCGTCGGCCGCCGTCGCACCGAAACGTTCGGTCGTTGTTTTCAATCCCTCGTCAGATCTAGTGCTCCGTCGTAAGGACATCGGGATATACGGTGTGGACACCAATTCGTCGGAGACGAGCCGCTGACCGGACGCCACGCACCTCTGCCACGCCGGTCGGACTCCTACCACTGCTGTCATCCGGAGTCGCTGCTTCACGACAGCCCGTCCTGCCGCTGTCAAGCTGTGCACCTGTCCGTCGTTGCCACAGCCGTCAACCGCTATCCCTCCTGCTGTCTCGCCGGGAGCGCCGAAGCCGCCTGCTGCTGCCGTTCCGAACGCTGCGCCAAAGGCCTGCCTGCCGTGCCGTTCCGAAAACCGCAGCCGAGACCGCCAGTACGCTGCACCTCCGCAGCCGAAGACCGCCAGCGCCACTGCTGTCTCGCCGGAGCGCCGAAGCTGCCTGCTGCTGCCGTTCCGAACGCCGCGCCGAAGGCCTGCTGTCGTACCATTCCGATCGTCGCCACAGCCGAAAGAGACAGCCCGCTCCCGACAGCGTCGCTGCTGTGCCGTTCTCGAACGCCGCGCGAAGCCGCCGCTGCCGTCGCGCCGCTGCCGCGTCCGGCTGCTGCCAAGCCGAGGACCTCCTCCCGAGCCGTGGAGGTATTAAAGACTGCCTATTATTATATATATATATATATATATGATATGTATTAGTGTGAAGTGCATGTTTTATATATATATATATGTTGAATGCTGTATATAGTATATATACATATATAGTTTATAATAAATGCATGCATGTTGTATGTGTGCTGAGTATGTGTTATACAATTATATATAATATATTATGCATGCATGTGTATTGTATATATATATATGTGCATGCTGTGTATATATAAATATATATATATATTATATATGTATATAATATATAATATATATATATATATTTATATTTATTATATATATATTATTAAATATTATTAATATATTAATATATATATATAATTGTTATATATATGATTAATATATTAAATAGAAACCTATCATGCTCGTTCGATTTTACGAAAATCAAATTGTTTCATTTGTAAAGCAATTAAAACATTGTTTGAATTAATTGAAATTAAAATGGGCCGTCGTCAATTTGAATACGATTCAAATTTCTTTTATTTAAAAATTTTTATTTTCCGCTGCGCGACGGTACCATCAGATCCCAACAGTGGTATCAGAGCCAGGTTTTTAAATCAATTAATTGCTTATATGTTTTTATTTTCGAGAGCATGTTGAATTTGTTGAYTTGTTGATTTGGATATTATCTTGTGTTGGGAATTTCTTATAGCTGAATATTTGGTCGGCCTTAGAATTTCACGGGAAATCACGTGTCAGAGTGTCCGACAGTCTTATGTGTCATACTGTTTGGCAGTCTTATCCTAAAACTTAAATATTCTCGAGTCTCTATAAAGAAAAATCAGTTGATCCATAATTTAATGAAATTAAAATCAACTAGAGCCCAATAAGATAATCGATTTTTCAAATCAATTTGAATTCGATAAATAAGTGCTGGATTAATTTATTAATTTAAATTGTTAAATTAATTTGAAATTAATAGAACACCAACTGAATCGTTTTAGTTTATCGCTCATATGATGAATGGATGAAACTAAGTTCGATGATGATCCTAAATTGTAAAGAATCAACAATTGATCATAACTAAATTTCGGATGACATGTAAAATTAAAATCCCTCATTCTTAAAGGTTAAGAATTAAAATCAGGCTATAAAGAAAAAACGAATCGTCGTTTTTTTCTCTTTCCTTCTACCAACGGTTAGATTATGTGATAGCCTCTTATGGCAGTGCAGTATGCCGTGTTAGCGGGGAGTGCTGTCATAAGAAAAGCTGTAATCTAATTGACATTAGATGGAGATTTGTATGTGAGATTCTATTGGTTTGACGTGATTGGTCAGATTAACTGGGAATTGCGTTGACCTGATAGAGTTGAGCTTATACGTCTCACATTGGTAGGTCAGACCTGACACACAAAGATCTTGATATTCGCTGGTTTAACCTAGGTCATTATCAAGTGTGAGGAAATCTATCTTTAGGGTCACATTWTGATGTGATTGAAATTGTTTCTACCTTTGAACAAACATGGCTGGTCAGATTAACTGGGGGTCYTGTTTGCGTCATTGGACCTAAAGCCCATTAAAGAAAAATATGTTTTCTCGTATTCTGCTAGAGGGTGGTGGAATTCGAATAAATTAGTGGGAGAACAATTAATATGTAAAAGTCCAAACTGTTAATTGTATTGATTATTTCGAATAAAACTCTAATCATTGTCTTTCTCTTGTTCCTCAGAAATTATGTCTAAGAATCCTCTTGCCTCGATCCTTGACCAAAATAAACTCACTGGCCCAAATTTTCTGAATTGGATCCGGAATTTGAAATTGGTGCTCACTGTTGATGAGCGTCTCTATGTGCTAACTGAGAGACCCCCTTCTGAACCCCTCCCTGATGATGCCACTGATGCTCAACGTGCCGAACTTGAGAGATGGAAGAAAGATGACGTCCATGCAAAGTGCTATATGATAGCATCTATGGTCCCTGAACTTGCAAGGAAGTATGAGCTTTTTGCTCATGCAGCCGACATCAAGGAGAACCTTGAGTCGATGTATAGTGAAAATACTCGGGCGTCTAGGTACGCAGCGACGAAGGAGTTAGTCGCCTTGAGATTGCGTGAAGGGGCTTCGGTCCACGAGCACGTTCTCAAGATGATAACGCTCATTGAGAAGCTGGTGAACTTAGATGTGGTACTTCCTTCTGAGTTGCAGGTGGATTTGATCCTACTGTCTCTTCCAAGTTCCTATGAACAAGTCATAGTGAACTTTAACATGAACAAACTCGATCCTACCTTAGATGTGATGTTGAACATGTTAGTCAGCTATGAGGCAACCATCAAGAAGGAGAAATCTGTTCTCCTTACTGCTCCTTCTGGAAAGAAGAGTTCTTTCTCGAAGAAACGGAAAAGTTCCATTCCGAGCAAACATTTTGCGAAGGGTGGCTCAAGTGGGTCAAAGAGTGGCAAAGTCAGCAAGCAAGCTGATGACYTTTGTCACCATTGTGGAAAATCGGGCCACTGGCGCCGCAACTACAATGATTATCTTGACCAGAAGCGTTCTGAGAAAGGTATGTATTTCATTGAAGTAAACTTGTCCGTTGATTCTTCGTCTTYGGTATTGGATACCGGTTGTGGCTCACATCTTTGTAATGATTTGCAGCTAATGGRAAGAAGCCGAAGACTTGATGTAGGAGAGACCTACCTAAGGATGGGCAACGGAGCAAGAGTTGATATATATATATATATATATATATATATTATAAATGTATATTTGTAATATGAGTATATATATATATTATATATGAGTATATGATATGAATATATAATAAATAATTAAATAAATATGATTTATTGAAACGTATCATGCTCGTTCGATTTTATGAAAGTCGAATTGTTTCATTGAAAAGAAATTTAAAACATTGTTTGAATTAATTGAAA
>BMAC01000152.1:969464-1005446 GCA_014905375.1 Phtheirospermum japonicum
CTGCCGAAGCCATTGGGACTGTTTACCTTTCTATTTTGAATTCTGATTATCAAGTTGTTTTGAACAATTGTCTTTATGTACCGACTCTTATTCGAAACCTTATTTCTATTCCTGTTTTGGATTCTGAAGGTTTTTCTTTTGTATTTGGAAGTTCTGTTTGCTTGATACAGAAGAATAATAAGGTAATATGTAAAGGACAACTAGTTAACAACTTATATGAATTAAATCTTAATGAAATACCGATTAACACTATTTCAGCAAAACGTAAAAATGATAGTCTAAACCCGGCACAACTTTGGCACGCTAGATTGGGTCATATTTCCTTGAGAAGGATGAACGAGTTCGCTCGTGATGGATTGTTCTCCTTGGAGGATGTGAAGTCACTTGGGACTTGCGAGTCTTGTCTTAAAGGAAAGATGACCAAGTCGCCTTATAAGGGACAGATGGAACGTGCTGAAGGTCTATTGGATTTGATCCATACTTAAAATGGGCCGTCGTCAATTTGAATACGATTCAAATTCATTTTATTTAAAAATTTTTGTTTTCCGCTGCGCGACGGTACCATCAGATCCCAACAATTATGTGCCAAGAGCAAGCTCCAAAATGGGCAAACATTCTGCAATGGTGGCCTAGCCTTGCCCAATTTCACTCTTAAGGAGCAGCACCCTAGGCAGCATTTCAGCGCCCAGAATGGAGCCTAAACTGGAGCAGCACCCTTCGACAGCAACCTAGGCAGCATTTCAGAGCCTAAACTGGCGTCTAGCAGCATCCCTAGGCAGCACCCCGGAGCCTAAACTGGCGCCAAGCTTCGCCTAGCCCAGTGCCAAGCCTGGCGCCCAAAGTCAAGCCTAAAGTCACGCCTAAAGTTGCGCCTAGGCCAGCCCTAGCGCACCCCAGCGCACCCGGACTCGACCAGATCGAGCCACCTTGAGCCAAATCAAGCTAAAATGTGCCAAAAGGCTACTTTGGCCCATTTAAACCCAATTAAACCTAGTATAAGTAGTAGACTTCTCCCATTTTTGTGGAGATCTCACCTCCTCCCAACCCAAGCTTGGGTTTGGGATAATTTTCCCTTTCTAGATTTAACTTTCAAGCAATTCCTTGGGTTTGTAAGGCTAAGAAGAATTCAAGTACTCCCTTGGATTTTACTTGCAATTTAATTCAAGTTTTTGTATTCCCCTTTCAATTCAAGTAAGCTTTCTTTTATTTTCATGCTTTGTTCTTCATTTGTTTTATGCTTTTTGCCTCAGGTATTAGAATTTGTGCTTGATCTTGTGAATCATCTATGGAATCTAATTGAGTAACACATCTAGATCATAGATCGAGGCCTAGATCGTTTAATTTCACGCAATTTCATATGTTTCATGCATTTTCTTCATTTTTATGCCTTTTGTCTTAGCACCTTGAATTCATGTTAGATATTAAGAATTGGCTATGGAATCTAGATGAGTGACACGTCTAGATCGTAGATCGAGTCTTGGATCGTCTTGATTTTGAGTTTTTCACATGCTTTATTTTGAATTAAAGTTTTGTGCTTTGTTTCATGCTAAATCCTAGATCTATGCTTTGTTCCTTGTTGTCTTCCATAAAGTTTTGAACTTTCCCGTCCATTTTCATTGCTTTATCTATTTGTGCTTTCAATTTACGAAAATTTACATTATTCAAGTTTTTATGTTCATGCAAGTATGGTTGTACCTTGAGCATACATGCTTGTACTTGATGAAACATTGCTTGTTCTTGCTAAATTTTCGATTTTGCTTGCATTTTCATTGAAGGCATACGATCAAGGCATTCGACCAACATGCAATTTTAATTTCTAGAATAGTTTAGATAGGTCAATTGCTTCATTTTCATTTCATTTTTGTTTCTCAAGCTACAAACACATTTAAACTTACAATTGAATTGATTTTCGATAACACCAAGCCAATAGAACCTTTATTTTCCAAAACCACAAAAAACTACAATTAAGTGCACCACTAGACACTCCATAAAACAAAGATCTAATGTTTCCATATCAGATTTGCAAAAATAACAAAAAGACGGCCCGTGAAATCTTTGTCTCTGCAAGTTACACCGAATAGGTAATTTTCCATGAATCGCACACCAAACCAAGAATGAATGATGTGTGGGAACATCTTTATGCCGAATCCACCTACCCTATTGAACAATCAGGAAACGGGGCCACAGGGGAGAATAAGCCAACCGAGAAGTGACATCACCATATAAAGAATGGGCCCAAAATCTCTCATCGTCCTCCTCCCCGATCACCTACAAGGCCTTGATATTCGAAATAATATCCTCCTAATAAAGGATAAAGTATGTAGTAAATTGCCACACCTCATCGAAGAAGTAGTCAGCCACCATCTAACTGAAAATTGGTTGAAGATTCAACGAAACGCCCACCCAATCTACATGCTGATAGCCTAGTCAATCATCCCACCAAAACAAGATGCCTCGACTAGATCCCACTCATATTCGACTGAATTTACTCAATGCGATCATGAATTCCTAACCAAATACATGAAGAAAATCTAATATGTTTGGGCTGCGAGTTTGAGTCTAGGAAATGAGACCGAAGGAAGGAATCGCTGGTAGAGATTGGAAATAAGGTATCCCATGTCAAGCATGTCAAGAAAGCCAAGTTCATAACCACAAGTGAACGTACACCAAGTCCGCCTTCCTCCTTAGGCGCACACACTTTGTCCCAAGCTACCGTAACCAACCCCCGAGAAGTAACATTGCCCGTCCAAATAATCATTGGACAACCCTCTCGAAATGTTTATCCAAGGAAATAAACCACTTGAAGATAAGCATTGAGTGTACCAAAGAAATAAAATCACCGAATATACTAAAAAAACTCGCCCCACCATCTAGAGAGAGTGCCCTTTCTAATTGCTAGATTTTGATAATATATAGTCCACGACTGGCTCAAGGTGAATGCGATGTGGAACCACCGACAAAAAGTGGAACCCGTGAATAAACAGAATCAGCGTGGCACTAGGTCCATAGCTGTGCGACAACAAACTGATAACAGATGGTGGTCTGAGGACGAGCGAGGTAGCACATACCTGAAACCGCATCCCACAAGTTAAGGATGAACATCAGTAAATATTATTTATCATAAACTAAAGAGTTTTCAATCGAAACCATGTGTTGGAGTCATTCCCATACCCTTCGTTCTCTTACATTTTATTTATTTATTTTATTCTATTTACTTGTAGTTTAATTAATTCATATATATTTATTTTATTTCTAGATATCATAACGATTAAAGTGGAGGTACTTAATCAAAATCTATTCTCTGTGAAATACAACCTTGTCGCCACTACTACATTTGATAACCTCGTACAATTTCCATTTTAATAAAATAGGCGAACTTGATACGACATCAAATATTCACGTCCACAACATGCAGGTATTTACGAGAATTTTTGGTAAAGCGACCTCATTTATTAGGAGGTGCAATCCTTCTAGGGTCTGGGTGAGGTTTTTTAGAGGGAAACGACCTGAAGTAGGAGTGGCGAGCTCTTATGCGAGGTAGCGAGCTCTTATAATATAAGTACTATTATACCAGCTCGGCGTTGGTAGCTCGGTATTGAGAGTTGGGCTTTATGGTTTCTGGGCTCTCTTAGGATAACGCAAGCTTTCTTATGGGGTCCTGGTGGATTAAATTTATGAACAGACCAGTTGGCCCATGACTAATATAGTAATTCAGCGAGAATTCTATTGTTTATGGGAACTTAGCATACAGGAGGAATCCTAATTCTAAGTCGGTCGCTATTTATGGTATTATAGATTGGGAATACTTCTCTTATTATATAAATAGGACTCTGGCCTCATTCTTTTCTCTAAATTGACTTCACATCCTACGTTTTGTTGAGCTCTCGCATCTCTCTCACGCAATATCTGACTTAAGTATTAGAGGGCCTATGCCGGGGCCATCCACCCCCTTGGCTTGGGTATTATTTTGCAGGATCAATCAGGTCGCCAGAAGGCTCTTGGAGATCAATCAGATTAATGCATGGTTATTTGGAGTTATTTATATCGCTGACTTCTTATTTAAGGTCAGTACCCCCTATTCTTGAGGCACCAATCTTTTTGGTCGCATCAAGTGGTGCCGTCTGTGGGAAAGAGGGACATCGAGTCCTTGAGTGAAAGCCTTGAGAGTTTTTTTTAAAAAAAGAAAGGATTAACATGATTTCGGGGGGGTGGGGGGTGGGGTGGTGGTGGTGGTGGTGGCAACAGATGAAGACACAAACAACGCGCGAAAGAGACATGCAAAGGCAGCACGGTCTGGGCCGTGTGAGGTCGTTGTCATTAATAAATGACTTCCAATGTCAGGACCTATAGTTTCATTCGGTCCCAATAAACGACGCGGCCTGCAAGTGGAGCATAATGACGCACTTGTAATTGAGGCTGAGGTAGCAGGGTACGAGGTCGGAAGGATATTTTTGAATAACTGGAGCTCAGTTAACATCATATACCGGGAATGTTTGGATCAAATGAGCTTGAAGGCAAAGGTGCAACCTGTAAAAATTCCCATTTACGCATTTAATGGTGCACAGGTTGTCACCGATGGCGAGTTAACACTTCCTGTGGCATGGGGTACAAACGAATTGAGGGTGGAAAAGAATCTTAAGTTTTTGATCATCAGAGGAAGCCCGACGTACAATGCGATACTAGATCACTTCCACCTACCACATGAGTATCAAGTATCCAGCTGGAGACAAGGTGGGAGAAGTTATGGCAGAACAACAGGTCACTAGATCGTATTATCAGATGATAGTGAGAAAGGGTATGAGTGAAGGCAAACGAGAAAGAACGGGAGATCTTCAAGAAGGGATAAATGGCGCCAAAAAGATAAGGGAGGAGGAGAATTCTGCCCGCCCTCATGTGGAACTCATGGAAATTTCCCTAGAAGAAGGTAAGTCGGATTGAACCACCAAAATAGGAACCCAAATGACAGAAACCATAAAGGAAGAGTGGATAGCATTTTTGAGGGAGTTCCAGGATATTTTTGCCTTTGGGGATGGAGAGATACCTGGAGTATCCCCAGAGGTCGCACAACACCATTTGAATGCTGATATGGAGGCACGATTTGTTCAGCAAAAATGATATTTTAGGGCGGAGCTTGACAAGGTAATTCAGGAAGAGGTGCAGAAATTACTAAAGTCAGGGCACATTCGAGAAATCTAATTCCCAGAATATTTATCCAACTTTTTGATGGTGCCAAAACCTATACAGAAGTGGAGAATGTACGTGGATTTTCGGGATTTAAACAGGGCATGCCCAAAGGATCATTACCCACTGCCGCGCATTGATCAATTGGTTGACTCGACTTCGGGTTGCAAGCTCTTGAGTATGATGGATGCATCACAAGGATATCATCAAATCTCATTAGCGAAAGAAGATCAGCCCAAGGTGAGATTTGTTACCTCCACAGGTACTTATTGCTTCGTTTCTATGCTGTTTGGGTTGAAGAATGCAGGTACGACCTATTAAAGGCTGGTGGATAGGATATTCAAAGACCTGCTGGGGTCCAATATGGAGGTTTACATGGATAATATGCTGGTGAAGAGTAAAAAGGCGGATCACATGTGGAATACTTACGAAAGGCCTTTATTATACTAAGGCACTACGGTATGCGACTTAATCCAAAAAAGTGCGCTTTCGGTGTGCGATCTGGAATGTTCCTGGTGCTTCGAATCTTGAATCTTCGACGTAGATCTTGAAAATATGTTCTAGGGTGTTGAAAATAAGTTTCTCAACCCTAGGTAAGTGTTTTGAGGCGTGGGTGTGTGTTTAATCCGAAATATGAAAGGTTTATATAGTTATTTCATGACTTGGCGCACAAGAAACCCTACAAATGCATTTCTGGGCAGTCACGTCGATTGGTGCGTCGATCGACATGTTTAGGATCGACGCGACAGAGAGTTCATGGGCATTGGCGTCGATCGAGCGTCGATCGACGCGAGCATCTCTCGGCATCGACGGGCGCATCGACGGCCACGTCGGTCGACGCGGGCATCCAGTGCAGCAAGTGGCAGCAATGACTCAGACACTCGGCAGCGCTCGGCAGCCAGTGTCGGCAGTGTGGGCAGCTAGTGTCGGCAGATCTCGGAAGCCAGTGTCGGCAGCATGGGCAGCCAGTGTCGACAGTGCTCGGACACTGGGTAACCCAGTGTCGGCCTGGTACCCAGTGTCATCTTAAATACTTCAAATCAAGGCCCTTTTTCACTGAAACTCCACTTGTAGGCCCACCTTTGATTATGTCCAAACCAAATCTCTTCAAAATACCTAAAATAAATATAAAATTAATTAATTATGATTAAAATATGATAAAATAAGTTAGAGATAAGAAAATACGAAAATGTGCTTAATCTATCCAACTTATACCAAAAACAATAAGAAAAATAAACTAAAATGCTACCTAAAACCAAGACAAATTAGTGCTAATCAATTACCCCACGCTTTATTGGTTTGTTCATCCTCGAACAAACAATAGATTCAAAGGATAACCAAACTGAAAATAAATTCAAGCAATGAGTCGTGTCGTGCTACATAGATAATTTTGAAAATATAGATACAAGTAACGCAACGTCAAACACTCCACCCTTATTACATTGTCGCTCCAAAATCAAAATCATGCATCCTCACTAAGGGAAATATATTTGGGTGTTCGCTCAAAGCACTCAAGCATTGCTGCATAGGACGTGTATACACTCAAGTCATAGAAATGCAAGCACAATAAACAAGAACCGAAAATCAATCTCTTTTTAATCGGTAAAGGTCTTTACGGGTTGTAATGTAAGGCTCTTTGGACGGGTATGGTATATATAAGTCGTGTGGCTAACTCACGACCTAACGTGATTAATAACTCACCAAACTATTCCAGTCACGAAGCTAATTGCTTCACCTCATTTAAGAGAAACCTCACTAAACACTCATAACGTAGCCTTTAATCTTAGGCTATTTCTCAACTCGTAATTCTAAAACCGACTTGTAGCGCAAACCACTTAAATACAATTGAAGCTTATAATATGCTTCTACACAACTCATGCCTTTTAAACATTAGGCTTCATTAAATAAAATAAACAATAAACACAAGCCTTTATTAGCGTAGGCATTGACTCAACACGATCCAACTAGACTCACCATCCTTTTTTTTTTTTTTTAAATTTGTCCCTTTTCTATTTTTATGGGATCTTATTTATTTATTTATTTATTATTATTATTATTATTTTTTTCTTTAAGGGTGGTGGTCCCCAATACTATTACAAAATCATAAATCCCTTGGCAAATTTCCAAAATGCAACTAACCAATAAAACTAACGAACTCCTCCTACCCCATGCTTTTAATGGCTGCAGGAGTTGACTCAAAAATCACTCATGGCTAATGAAAATGGATTATTTGGCTATGGTTGACTCATTCGGAATTTATAGTGGCTAATATATTTGGATATGGCCAGAATAAGGGTTTTTTCTGTGCCTTAACGTCATGTTCAAAGCTAACCACACACAGCGGTTTCAAAGAGATATTAAGACTGAAACTTATTCAAGCACATGCAAAGATGATAAACACTCAGGCTACTCTCAGGCTTTTTGCATGAAAAATTTTTGAATTGACGCTGCTTTTAAGGTTTTGCGAAATCAATTGCGTACAAGTACCATTTTACAATATAAATAATAAATTTTGAAAAATTTATGCACTTATGCACACTCAAAAGACAAGAACATCAAATCAAACTTGGATAACTTCGACAGGCATGCCATACAAACATAATTCAGCGCAGAAATAGTGATCAATCACGTAAAATTTAGCACTACAAACCCACAAAATCTTTTAAAAATTGCACAAATTTCAACTATAATTCACACTCAACCATCCCCCCCTTTAAAAACGTGGCAATCTCCCGATTGTCATAAATATAAAGAAAATAAGCACAAGGGAGATAAGAAAAAATCCCTGAAAAATCGATAGTTGAGTTCCTCCAAAAGGCACTTGTGCAATAATCCCTCTTTGTAAATCGCGTGAGGGAATGTCTTGAACAAAAGCCTAGAAAATAAAAAAATAACAAAAATAATCTATCTAATATTTTTTGGATTTTGAAATTTTGAAATTTTCTACTTTTCAATAATTAAGAAAAAGAAAACAAAAAGGAAAAGATACGATTGTAGTCAATTGTGTTGCGCAAGTGCTTGGTGGCACATCGTTTGGAATTGAATTGGCCGGAATGCGGCCTAATGTCGTAAATGGCTGGATTGCAGCTCATCGAAAGTTTGCCAGACTGCGACTAAATTTGGTCGGATTGCGACCTCGATCGGCGGAAATGAATTCGCAAAATCGGGCGAACAGACGCTGCTAGCGGTCGTACCTAGCGGCAACGATTACCGCTACAGTAACCGCTATGTTTCCTGTTCTTCGCCAATCGTTAACTCGGTTTTGCGCATAACGGTAGGTCAGTGTGGTGATCGCTAGTAACTAGCGGTAGGTGGTAACGATGAGGACTAGCGGTAACGGTTACCACTAGTACCGCTAAGTCTTCAGCTTCATCTAAATCTTCGAATTTTCTGCACATTAACACACACTTAAATGTACCACGGCAATTGACACAATAAAAAAAGAAATAAAATAAATAAAAATCGAAAGAAAAATTAAAGAAAAATAAAAACTAACACTTGGGTTGCCTCCCAAGAAGCGCAACATTTTACGTCGCTTGCTCAACGCATTTCAACGATCAATGCTCAACTTGCGGTGGATCTCCGTACTCCACCTTATCATGCTCTCCCAATTTCTCATCAAAAATTTTGTTGGGGTCGACAATTCCGAGGTCAGCTATTATGTAACGAAAATCAATACCAAATAGCTCGGCTACCTCCTCCCCGCTAAGAAAATCATTGTCGTCCTCGACTTCAGACTCATCCAATATTGTTATGCTTTTGAGTTCTTGGACGCGGGCATTTATTCATATCTCGCAAGGAAAAAGTGACCGTTTCTCCCAAAACTGACATGCTCATCCTCCCCTTATTCACATCAATCACTGCATGGGAGGTAGATAAAAATGGACGACCTAGAAGAATAGTATGCCCCTTGTCATCACTCGGCATCTCTCCAACATCCAAAACTACAAAATCAACTGGTATTATTAATTCACCCACTCGCACCAAAACATCTTCAACGATACCTAATGGGTGTCGAATTGAACGATCCGTCAGTTGGAGTCGCATCTTCGTCGGTTTCAAGGGTCCTAAATCAAACTGCTTATAAAGGGAATGTGGTAGTAAGTTAATTCTTGTGCCAAGATCAAGTATTCCGCGTGCTTTATTGCCCATTCTCCAATGAAATATTTACACAAAAACTTCCAGGGTCTTTCTCCTTCGTAGGCAGTGGGTGCTTGCATAACACACTCACCTCCTTCGTTAGAGGAACATACTGATGTGTCTCCGAACGCCTATGTCTTGTAGCAAGCTCCTTGAATAACTTCACATATGCCGGCATCATTTTGACCACATCCAAAAGAGGAAGGTTGATGTTGACGTCCTTCAGCAAGTTGTAAAGCTCCATGAACTTCTTATTTTCTTTTGCCGGTCGAAGGCGGCTTGGAAACAGAACTTTTTCGACTATCGGCGAAGTGGGAGTTTTGTTCGCGAGCTTCCCCTTCAAAGATCCTGGATGTAAGGGCTTGGTGTCTTATGTAATTTTTCTATTGGCTTGGATTTATCTCCCTTTGGCGATGTCGGTGTTGGAATCTCCGTCATCTCTTCGTCCCTTCTGTCATTTGTCTTGATTCCATTGTCAATCGCTCTTCCACTACGTAGGACTTTAATTGCTGAGGCTTGCTCCGTTTGACTCGGGAATTTGTCCTTTTCCTTATTTGATCTCGCAATGTCAGCCGCCAATTGTTCTACCGTCCTATCCATCCTCTCCATATTCTTACCAAGATCATGCACTATCCTAGAAAGATTATCAATACTATTCACCTTTTTCGAGAGGTCGTCTATCTTTGCATTCACTTTCATAAGTCCCTCTCTATTATAGAGCGTCTCAGTCACTTGATTTTGTTGCCAAACCAACAATTGATCATTTGGTTTAACTGGATTTGACGTTTGCCCCTTCGTAGGCGGTGGTGGGGGAAGGTACCGTGGGTCGGTCTGTGGCTTTATCGGTGCATAATGTGGGTTCTCAGGACCCCACTTGAAGAAAGGAGAACCACGCTGTGCCTGAAATTGGTTTGTGGGTTTCTGCCCAGAATTGTTGTGTTGGAAATTTTGAACGGCGTTGACCTCTATGTTCGATTCATCATCAAAAGTTCTTCGGGAAGAATCTTTATCCTTCAAGGTGTTCGGGAAGAATCTCATCCTAAGTTGTCCAACTTTTTGACCCCTAGCTTGAATACCTGCTAATTGCTAGTAAAATTCCCAAATGAAATTGAGTGGGTCTTCATTGGGCAATCCGTAGAAACCGGCATCCTGTTTAAATCATCGGTCCTTGAGGGGTAATTTCGGGCCGCTTGCCCTAAAACTATTGGTGAGCTATATGGTGCAATGGTTGGGCACGCGGGGTCACCTTGTTTACACACATTTTGATATTGAGGGACTCGTCTCCCTCCAAAGTTTGCACGACCTCCGAAGTCCTCCCTATTTTATAGTATCTTCGTTGAACTCATCATTCTCATACCCATCCTCATATCCATCTTCCATCATATCGTCATTTTGCCAATTATATTGTACACCTCTTTTATTTTAGAAACGGTTCGGTGCTCGTCCTTGATTTCTATTGTCATAAATCTGTTGGTTGTTCGGGGGCAGGGGCTCGTCATTACAAACTTGATTACGCAAAAACTCTTCATTCACTTGTGCAAGGTATGCTAGAGCTTCGACTTGATTCCTAAAGTGTTGTGGGTGGTTGATTGGGTTCCCTGGTATTACTGCATGACGATTATCTTGGCCTTGGGCTCCCCCGTTGTTTGGGTTATTGAGGAATTGGTTTCCTTCTTTATTCTCTTCGTTATTGATCCTTTGGTTGTTTCCGTCGTTATACCACTAGTGCAGAAACAGCTTTTATGAACGCTTGTTTCTGCAGACTAAGAACGCCCTGCTGAGGCGTTCTGTATGGAGATGTTCTTGAAAGTCTGACAATCAAGAACGCCTCAGCAGGGCGTTCTTAATTGTCAAACTTTCAAGAATGGTTTTTAAGAGACGTTCTTAAAAAAATTTCAGCCGTTCTAGAAAGTCAGTTTTGCATCTGGAAAGTACTTACCAGAACATCCTCTTTTAAGACGTTCGGGAAAATTTACTTTCCAGAACGTCCATTTTTAAGGCGTTTTGGAAAATGTACTTTAGAGAATGCCGGAAAAAGGGACGTTCTGGAAAGTATATTTTCCAGAACGGCTAAAAAAACAAGCATTCTGGAAAATGTATTTTCGAGAACGTCTCGAAAACAGACGTTCTGGAAAATATACTTTCCAGAACGTCTCCAAAAACAGGCGTTCTAGAAAGTATACTTTCGAGAACGTCTGAAAAAGGGACGTTCTGGAAAGTATACTTTCGAGAACGTCGCGGAAAATAGACGTTCTGGAAAATGTACTTTCGAGAACGTCTCCCAAAACAGGCTGAAAAGTATACTTTCAAGAACGCCTGAAAAAGGGACGTTCTGGAAAGTATATATATTTCCAGAACGTCTGCAAAAACTGGCGTTCTAGAATATTTGTGTTCTAGAACATTTTTTTGAATAACCGTTCTAGATTTTTATATTTCTGGAAATTCATTCTAGATTTATATTTCTTATATTTCCTTTTCTAGGCCTGCTCATATATCAAATTTCTAGTACCTAATTAAATCACAAAACACATAAATTATACAATCCCAAGATCACCAACACATGTCATTAATAACAATAATACACAATCACCATAATACACAAAACACATTTCATTTATATAATCCCAAGATCACCAACACATGTCATTAATAACAATAATACACATGTCATTAGTAACAATAATACACAATCACCAAGTCAACAACACAAGTATCCAAATACACGATCTCCAAGTATATCCAAATACACAATCACCAAGTCTTAAAATAGAAATCTACAAAAGTTGATGAGTACCTATTTTGCTACCATTCAAGTTATCCACAAATAGTTTGTTTCTTACACTCCAAAATATTGCACCTACATGGCGATCAAGCAATGAACTCTAAGAAACACTCGGCCCAACGTCTACGTACATCATCAATTTCCTCGTCCGAATAAGGTTGTTCCATATTGAGTGCCTGCATGTCAATATGAAAATGCAAATGTAGCTAATGAAAAATGACGGAAAATAATAAGTGTTATAAATAATATTAATAAAATGATGAAAATAGGCTATGTTTTGGTAGAGCCCATAAAGTTATTAAAAACATCTTATAAGCTATTTGCTAGCTTTTTTTTTAAAATCTTTTGCAGCAAATCTTATAAACAAATAAATAAACAATAATACAAAAAGGTAATTTGCTGGAAAAGCTTATATGATCTTAGAAACTTGTTTGTTATTATTATTATTATTATTATTATTATTATTATTATTATTATTATTATTATTATTATTATTATTATTATTATTACTACTACTACTTTCATTTCATTTCTATCATGACGCATGCAATTCTCAATAAAAGGTAATTAATGAAGAAATATTCCCAATAAGGGCCACCATAACAGGAAAAATGTTTAATAATAATAATAATAATAATAGTAATAATAATAATAATAATAATAATAATAATAATAAAAATAAATTCCTACTAAATCAAGCATATACAAAACAAACTATGATGAAACCCTTGGTCTTTTTATACGATACCTGAATTGCATGAGCAAATTGTGTGCTCCTCATGCCACTCTACGTAATGGAGATTCTGACAGTACTCCGGTTCCTAGCCCACGCATCTGGTTGTTTTCCGCAGTCTCTGAAAAACTTCACTTCTCACATGATAGACCAGAAGAATGGAAAAACAAGGAATTAAGCTATAGAGAAACTAAATAAAAATAAAACATGGAGCAACAATAGATAGGCACATACCATATTCTCATTGAAGCTTAATATAGATGCCACATTTCCACAGCGATAACAATAATTTGGTGCAGACTGTACCTGCATTAAGCCAACAACACAACGCGACAATTAGAGAATATAATAAAGAAGGCAACAAGAAAATCTTTGTCCAGATGTTACAATGTTGTAGTCTGTGCTAAAAGGTTTAGCAAACTCACGGTCACAAGTCCTTTATCTTGAAATATGTACTTCAGACCTTCTTGAACAAGTTGATGAGCACGACAAACTAGATCAAGTTTGTTAATATGATTAAACTGTAAATAAATTAGAGCTACTGAATATGGGGAAAGGTAGTGACGAAGTTATTCTCCGAATGCTCCCTGAAAAGATGAGGGAGAGATCCAGAAAACCTCTCCTCCATGCAATGATCAAAATAACAAATCTAACTACCTGACCAAATTATTAATCTGCAGTTACTTAGCCTTCCATTGAGCATGAAATTAAAAAAAAAAAAAGAAAAAACACAATTATAGTAAAAACATGAAAGAGTTCAGTAAAGATATAACATAGCGTCACCTGTTTAACCAGTTCTTTGATGGCCTTGGAATAGACTGTTGATCGGCATGCCTTTGACCAAGCATTGTAGAATTAGAAAACAGAAACTGCTCGTAGTCAAGGACAAACTTCAGTATCAATAAACTGACTTAAAAAGATCTAAATATATAAAGATTACAAGGATACATTTTTATGGCAACCGCTTGTCTCCTGAGACTTCCGATCTTGGATCTAATAAGAGACTCCAGTTAAAACATGGTTTAACACATTTATAACATGGTTTTACAAGAGAATGATACATCAGAATTTAACCTTACTTATTTGCTCCAACAAATACTCAATAGCCGCAGCAACATCAGGAACTATAGAAACATCCCCAGAATTTTCAATTACATTGTATTCTGCAGGATTCTTCACATTGAGAGAATTATCAATGGTGGACTCTCAAGATACCGAACGCTTCATACTATCATTTCGCAAAACTCTTGCCCTCTTACTACAACTAAGTGAGTAGGTTTCTTCATCTGTTTTCATATTTATCATATCGTGTAATGAACTGTGATGTTGAGAGGCATCAGATGTCATCCTAGTGGATTGGGTAGGATACTGACTAACAGAATATAATCCTTCTTGCCGATCTTGGGAGGTGAGCTCTTTAGGGTGAAACCTTTCCAAATCAACAACTTTGTTCTGTACATCAAGAGCAGCCGAGTTTAGAATAAACAAAAAAAAAGCAAGGTTTAATTTTACCATAGAAGGGAAGAAAATTCACAGCACATTAACATGTTGCTGGCACAGATGTCTACAGTCTGAGAAATGGAGGATTTCCCCTATTTCGAACCAGTCATGCTAGTTGCAGTTGTTTTATTGAAAGTTATAGGATCTATGAATAGGGTAAAGAAATAAAACCATTAGAAGGGATGAATGGGAATGCCAATACATGAAAATATACAAACTGGTATTGTCTTATGTGAGGGTAATGCAATAACCTACGGCCAATCCAAACTTGGAGTGTCTTAACTGATGGCCCAAACAGTTCAATGGAGGTTACACTTTCGTTAAAAGGAGCATAAAAAACAAAAATTTCTAACTATCATGAGTTCGACATGTGTCGTGACAAGTTTCTTATGAGAAACACATTTAATCGGTTTAAACTGCAATAATTAATCAAAAAAGAACCACATGACAGCTAACCATCTCAATTATTGGACCTGAAGAAAAATCATAATTGTAAGAAAAATATAATAATCTAGTTACCACTTCCACTGGTTCCAACAATAGCCACACTTTTCCCAGCTGGAACAACAAATGATATACCATCAAGAATCTTCTTTTCTGGCAGGTAACTGCATGAGCAGAACAAAGGTTGAGCATTCAGTAGCAACATTCTATGTGATCCTTTTCCAGAAATATATTCAACCAAACTCATTGGATATCATATATATTAGCCACTTGAGATGTTTGAAACAACAAATAACACGAATAGAAATGAATTAGTTTGCAGAGCAGTTTGAACAAAACCCAATAAATGTCAGTTTCAACGTGAGTTCAGAATTCATAATTTTGATTGAATGAATGGGTTAGTTTAAAGGAATCACAATAAACGAGTTGTAGATATTCAGAAATAATGCAGCTAGTAAAATTTCAGATTTATCTTGATTATTTTGCAGCAACTCGAATGAGTCAAAAAATTCAATGATCAAGGATGCAGAGCCTGTAGAAGTCACAGAAAAATCACATCAAACAATATAGGTTTTAATATATATTTCGGGTTGATTACAAACTATATCATTGGGTTGGACCTAAGTACAAAAAAAAACCAACTTTCAAAACTTCAAAACTACTCCAGAGATTTTTTGTTGTTTTACATTTACCCCCTTCACATTTGTAAAAATATTAGAGTAAGCCCCTCAAATTTAACATTGAATCAAACCTCAAGGGGTATTTTGTAATTTTGACAGTTAGCTTGGTTTTCTTTGTAATTAGGTCAAACCTCAAGGTTTTGTAATTATACATTTATACCCACATTAACCCATTTTTAAAATTGCAAATTAGTTTATTAAAACAGGTATTACGATCAACTGCAATACACATGCCTGCACACACACACAGAGTTAACATACCTCAGCAGAATGTGGTTTTATCTTCCTAAACAATTAGAATATTGCACAAGTATTAAATTTAAAAAAAATGTGGACTTTGACATACTATAAACAACGTGAACTAAACCGGGTTTTGTGGCTATTAGGAAAATCAGCAAGAGCATTATGGGCCGAGAACATTTTCGCAGTCCCCAAGCAGTTGTGGCTACAATCAACACCTTTGCATCTTCTTTCACTGCAACCTCATACATACCATAAATAGAAATAGTCAGGTTATGCATCTTCATGGAATAACAAGCACAAGACTACCCCTGGTTATACTTTCTCAAATAATAATTTAATCTCCAATTATTACTTTCGTATGAAATTAATCTACCCCCCTCTAAATAGATAAAATTTGCATTCCAAAACAAAAAATTTGCTATCAACCAAATATTTTCTATTTAAAGAGTTTTTTCACGTTTATAATAATACTAATTTATATTTTTATGACTTGTAATCAAATTAAGTTATATTTATATTTTAATTATTTATTGAACCTCCAAATCATACAATCACTAAAAATCATTTTGTAATACTAAAATTCTCAAAGTTAAAGAAAACCAGTATATTCTTGCAACAATGAAAACTGTAAAATCACTACTTCTCTTGATTTCACTTTTAAAAAATGAATCAATTTCTCACTTGTAAAATGCAATTGATTTTAGTACACTTAATTCAGCAAGGCGATATTTGACAATTGACAATCAATATGATTACTTTAATAGAGTCCAGTGTTTTTTTTAGTTGGCCTGAATCAACAAATCCAGCTCTTAAACTAGTAACTAAGCATGTTGTCTACCTATTTCTCTTCACGCATAGATGAAAGTATTAACAAAAGCAACTCAATCACCAGAAACGTGGTTGTTATCTTTTTAAAATTCTTGATAGCATCACGAAAAAAGCGGTCAAGATCATCTGTATTTCCTCCTTCTTCTGGTTTGCCCTATTTAAAAAAACAAAACAAAACAAAAAACAGCTAACTTTCAAATTTACAAAAAGTACACCAGAGATTTTATATAATCTTACATTTACCCCAAAAAATACTCCTTAATTTAACACAAAATCAAAATTCAGGGGTGTTTTTGTCAACTATAGCGTCTATGCAACGCCAATATAATACACATAAGAGAACAGTATATGACTTGTAAGCTTAAATACTTTTCAAGGGCGACGCAAACAAACCTTCCTATACTTCTTATCGTGCTTTAGGGCCTTTTCTCCGGGTAATCTCTTGTCGAATTTTCCATCGCTGGCCGTTGAAGTAGCTGCCATTCCGGCAACATTTTGTAACTCGTCCTTGCTAACTTTCTTGGGGTTTTTCTTTGTTCCCATTATAGGTAAAGAGGTGGCCGCAAGTTGGATATGGCTGCAAAATAATAAAACAAACTAGAGGTTTAGTGTTACGGTAAAACTGAACTTGACTGGTAACCTCGTAAGGCATTTTTGGCAATTAAAAAGCTTAGTACAGTAAATGCAAGCAAAGAAATCATTTTTATTTTGGGATAGAGGTTTTAACACTTTCAAAATAAACCCAAAGGATAGTTATGAAAAGAACCCTTGAGGTTTGACATAATCACAAAAAAGAAACAAAAGCTAACTTTCAAAATTAAAAAAATACCCACAAAAATTACAAAAATACCAGCGAGAGTTGATTCATTGTTAAAATTAAGGGGCTAATTGTAATACGAGGTTTTTGAAAATGCCTTCTGCTTATTGAGAGGTTAAGTATAAGACAAAATAATATCCCAAGGGCATTTTTTGGTTTTATTGAAGGATAGATGGGGTTTTTGTCATAATTAGGTCAAACTGCAAGGGTACTTTTTGTAACTAGGTCAAACCTCAATGATTATTGTTTTGTTATTAATCCTAAACCCAGAATACCCAAAAATCACATCACATCTAAAGGAAGAAAAGAAAACCTTGGCAAGGCACCAACTTTCTGAGCTTGTTTCAGGTTGTGTAACCGATTTTTCTCCTGTTTGTCAACTTTGCTTTTCTTCTATTTACGCCTCTCAGCAAAAGGATCTGTTCCGGGTTATGGACAAGCAAAAAGATTTTAAAAAAATAAAAATGTGATTATGATAGGATCACAATAATATGCAGCACGTTCCAGGAAATTATTAATGCTTCTAATATTATCAAACTTAATATTCACGGTCCAGCTTTAACAAACTAAAGTAAAAAAATGATTTGTTATGATTCTCCAACACATAACAAATAAAATGCCGTGGAACCAAAAAATAGTGTGATGTGAAAAGAATATACATTAAAAAAAATAGCAAGGACACTGAAATTACATACCATCACTGTCCTTGGCCTCAATGATTGGAATGTCGTTGTCATAATTAACACGATCATAACCATAGAGGCGCTTCCAAGTACCAGTTTGCTCATCAAAAATCGCTTTTTCTTTATGCCGCTTTTGAATACCTGCACGATATCTCAAAAAATAAACACATTAGACCCGTAAAAATGCCAACTGTGTCAAGGAGCATCTGTTTTGTCTTTTCCTGAAAAGAGGGACAAACAAACCTCGTTTTTTTAGCAAACTCTTCCCATTTTGTTGGAGGTCTAGGCTTTGGAAACTGAATAACAAATACAAGAACAAAAAATAAGAAGTGTAAAACCATGAAAATATATATTACTCAAAGCATAATCTCGTACAACTAAATTGAGGGGTAAGATTTATAATTCAAGATAAAAGGAGTTTGATATCAATTTAGAGTATAAATAACCTCGCTGCAAGCGTGATGGGAGCAGTCAGACCAGTCCAGATTTGCAGCACGACATTCATCGTATGCATGAATGAGCTCGTGAATCACCACTTGGGTTACTTCATCTTGAATTTGCAAGTGATTACTACACACCACTATCTAAGATTAAGTTGTGAAGCTGTTTATCCAAGATGTTGTATTGAAGAACATACAAGATGTTGTATTAAAGAATTTTAGTTAATTAAAGAACATACAAAGAGAGAATAACAAGCTGTTTTCTCGTGCTGAGCTGCAACGAAGCGATAATTTTAGTTAATTAAATAACATACAAGATTTTGTATTGAAAATGTTTTTCCTTATAAAAGCCGAAGCAGATATTATCCAATTAAACAAAAAATTTCTTGGCTAGTTTTAGTAATTATCCGAAGCAGATAACTTTTTTTAATTAACTTAACAGATAATTTCTTATAAAAACCGAAGCAGATGATTTTTTGTAATTAACTTAACAGTTGAATCAACATAACTTTTTGTCTCTTGTCAGATACCAATTTCAAGTGAAAAAAGAAATTATATACTCATTATTGGGAACTAAAACTGGTTCATTTGAGTAAATCCTATCATAAACTGGCTTCAAAAATAAAATTAGAAAACAAACAAACACTAAACTCAGCATTCAAGAACTATAAGCACAAAATCTCATTTAGCTTCGACAAGAGTATTTAGAGAGTTTGACCTGTTTTGAAACCATTGGGAGAGAGATCCTCAACTGAGACGAGAAAATTGCCAGCAGCAGCATTTACAAAAATGTCGAGCTTTCCAAAATGCTTCACCATTGACTCCGCAACTCTTTGTGCATCTTCCCGTTTACGAACATCCCCTTCAAACCCAACCACCTATAAACAAAAACATAAGAAGAGAAGAGAACATAAAAAAAAAGTAGAAGGAAAAGTAATCTGTTGATTCCATTTGAGAATGATTTAGAATACATATACACCAGCAAGGGATCAAAAAACTGATTCTTCTACAGAACTCAAATCCATTACCAATGTTTTTGAAGTGAATTAACTAATAGTAAATAATCAAAATTAGTCTGAACAAAAAAAAAAAAAATCTCATCTTGACAATAAATATATAGAAAGAAATAAGAAGCTCTATAATTAATCAATCAGTCATCTAAAACAGAGCTAGTTTAGTATGAAGAAAGATTGATGGAACTAATTGGATCAGTGCTCAATTTTGTTGTCCAAAAGAAAAACTAAAACTAAATAATAAAATAAGTTTAAGAGTATTACGGAGATGCCGAGAGACTTGAGGGCTGAAACGGCATCGTCTAATACATTTTTGCGGCGGCCCATGATGGCGATGGAGGCTCCATGCTTTCTGAATTGGGTCGAGATTTGAAGCCCGATACCTGACCCGCCTCCGGTGAGGAGAGCTACTTTGCCTTTGAGTACGTCGGCCTTGAATGGAGACTCCATTTTCTTCTCTGACGTTGGAATCGAAAAAAATAAATCCGTTGCGGCCTCCGGTGAGAATACTGCAGTTGCGGCCGCGGAGGTGGTGGTGTCGCCGCTGGGATTCCAAAGTGGGAGGCGCTGGGGCTGGTGCTCAGGCAGGAAAGGCCAGCCGTCAAACCCTAGCGAAGTGCTGCTCAGGAGAACGTGTTGTCCTTGGGCTCGTGCTTGCTCAGAGTGGTGGTGGCTAGGGTTTGAGTGCAGCGCCGGCGGAGTGTGGTGGTGGTGGTGGAATATGGGAAGAAGAAGGTAGATCGGGAGAGGGAGAGGAAGTGGAAATCGTCTAATTGAACCAGGGAGAAGGGATAAGGGTTTGTTTGTTTTATTTTTTAATTAAAAAAATTGATTTTGTGGTCATATATTAATACATAAATAATATGACATACGAGAATGCCTTTTTAAAGGAGTTCTGAATAATACTTTCCAGAACGACGTTTTTAAAGACGTTTTCGATAGTTAACATACGAGAACATCGTTTTTAAAGACGTTTTCGATATTTAACATACGAGAACGTCGTTTTTAATGATGTTCTGGATATCTAACATACGAGAACGTCTTTTTAACGACGTTCTGGATATCCAGTATACCAGAACGTCTTTGAAAAAGACGTTCTCATATGTGACACTTTTATTACAAAAATGCCACCGCCTGACATTTAAGAACGCCGCCTCTTGAGGCGTTCTTAAATCCCTGTTCTTGAATCCTGTTTTTGTACTAGTGTGCGCTTGATTAGGATCAAGAATCGGTGGATCTTCTTGACGATTATCGTCTTGTGGGTCTCCAAAGTTTATATAATCGGTATTTGGCATCCCATATGGTTGGTGGCAAGGTGGGGTAAGAATTTCGTTTCCATGCCCTCGACCACCATTCGTTCGTCCTCCTCCTCGTCCTCCTAGTCCCCGGCCTCCAATAGGGGTAGTGTTTGACATGTTGGCCGAATTTGTATCACGATTAATTGCATCGGGGGAATGAAAGAGTCTTCTCGGTCTCCCAACTCGTTCGATGTTGTCTATATATGGAGCAAGTTCGTTTCTAAGACTTCGACGTCCTAGCATCAAAAACAATCAACATCAACTCATCGAGTGGAAAACAAAGAACCTTTATACAAATAAACGGAAAAGCATAAAATAACACGAACAAACATTATCAAAACCTATGCCAGTTCCCTGGAAACGGCGCCAATTTTTGATTCGAGCTTTTGTATGTGCCTACTTTGCAAATAATTGTCAGGAATTTAATAGCTCTCCCGCAAAATAACGGGATCACGTGTAGGTTGGCAAGCTTAAATCGAGTCGTATCCTAAGGACTGATGTTCAGAATTTCTAATCTTTGTTTAATTTCAATGTTTAACACGAGAACTTGTATAAATCTTGTTTTTGAAAATTATCAACTACTAATAAATTTAAAATCATCAACTAATTATTCTAAACTAACTAATTTAACCTAATTAATAAACTAGAGCTGCAAACTAAATTATCTAAGAATTATTAATCTAGGGATTTTTAAAGCAAATAAATTCTAAATTAATTAACTAGCATGCATCAAACTACTATGAACTAAATCTAACATATGAACTCTTAAGAACAAGATCAATATCGAAATTCTCAAGCAATAATATATCATAAACTAATTAACCAAGCATAAGCAATAAATAAACTATGCATGATCAATCTCATCACCAAGCATGAACGAAAGTAAAACACAGCAACTAAATTAATATTAAAAACTAAATTCTAAAGTTCAAAGCTTCAGCGATTAAACGGTTCAAACGATTCGAAATAAATAAACGAAACTAAAAACTCAAAAGAAATAATTAAACATAAAGTATCTAGAATTAAACTAAGAATAACTAGAGTTTTGAGAACTTATTAAATAGCTAGAGGTGCTGAAAGATTATTGTGAATTCAGACTATGGATGGTTGATCTTGGTCGAGAAATCGGAGCTTGAACGAACGTCTTCATCTTGGTGCTTCGGATCTTGAATCTTCGATGTATATCTTGAAAACATGTTGTAGGGTGTTGAAAATAAGTTTCTCAACCCTAGGTAAGTGTTTTAAGGCGTGGGTGTGTGTTTAATCCGAAATATGAAGGGTTTATATAGTTATTTCATGACTTGGTGCACAAGAAACCCTAAAAACGCGTTTCTGGGCAGTCACGTCGATTGGTCCATCGATCGACGCATTTAGAATTAACGTGACAGAGTTCATGGGCATTAGCATCGACCGAGCATCGATCAATGCGAGCAGCTCTCGGCATCGACGTGGGCAGGGGGTGCGTCGACGGGCACGTCGACGGCCACGTCTTTCGACGCGGGCATCCAGTGCAGCAAGTGGCAGCAATGACTCAGACACTGGGTAACCCAGTGGAAGCAGCCTACCCAGTGTCGGCAGCTAGTGTCGGCAGCGCTCGACAGCCAGTGTCGACAGTGCTCGGACACTAGGTAACCCAGTGTTGGCCTGGTTCCCAGTGTCAGCTTAAATACTTCAAATCAAGGGCCATTTTCGCCGAAACTCCACTTGTAGGCCCATCCCTGATTATGTACAAACCAAATCTCTTCAAAATACCTAAAATAAACATATAATTAATTAATTATGACTAAAATACGATAAAATAAGCTGGAGATAAGAAAATACGAAAATGTGCTTAATCTATCCAACTTATACCAAAAACAATAAGAAAAATAAACTAAAATGCTACTAAAGACCAAGACAAATTAGTGCTAATCAAAAGACGTGGGCGTACATAAGCCTATCTACTACATTAGCAGGAAACTGAGAGGGGCTGAGATGAACTACTCGGAGCTATAGAAAGGTGGATTTGCTTTGATTTATACAGCGAGGAAGCTTCGACCTAATTTCTTGGGCCATAAGTTTAAGGTACGAGCCAACCTAGCTCTTAACAAGTTTTAAGTAATCCAAACGTGTCAGGAAGGCTGGTGAAATGGGCGGTGGAGCTCAGTGAGTATGATGTAGTATACGAGCCCAGAACGAATATCAAGGCGCAAGTGTTGGCAGGTTTTCCACAAGAGATGGTGCGCTCTGCCGAGTTGGAGGATGAACATAAAATATGGCTCCTACACACAGATGGATCGACTACGGCATCGGTAGCTGGGCTAGGTATTATTTTGACTAGCCTGGAGGGAGAAAATCTTGATTTTGCAATAAAGCTGGGATTCAAGGCCTCCAAAAATAAGCAGAATTTGAGGTGCAGTTACAGGGCATAAAGATGACAAGCGACCTAGGATCAAAGAGGATTAAGGCTTATACAGACTCACAACTAGTGGCTCGCCAGTTTTATGAGTCTTTTGAGGCAAGGGAGGAGCGTATGCTGGAATATCTAAAAAGCCTTAAGGAGGGGGTGATGTAGTTTTTGGAATTTATGTTAGAACATTTACCGCGAACTGATAATATTCGGGCATATCAGCTCGCCAAATGGCGGGGACATTGGAAACATGTCATACAAGAAAGTTTACGTTAATGGAATTGGCAAATAGTAGTGTGGACAAAGGAAACGAAGTTATGGAGATCGATGCAGAAGAGAACTGGCGAACACCAATTCGAGGGACCCTCGATAAGGTGGTCGTAGGAGATACACAATTATCTACCAAGGAAGCCAGGACATCGGAACATTTTTGTTTAATGAATGGAGATTTGTACAAGAGTTCTCGATTCCGCCCATACTTGAAGTGTTTGGCGAAGGAAGAAGGATTGGAAGTGTTACGATAAATACATGAAGGATATTGCGGTGACCACGCAAAGAGCAGAGCGCTGGTGGGAATAGAGTTGTGAGCTGGTTACTTTTGGCGGGGGGGAGTTCATTATGGCCTATCAGAAATGTCAGATGCACGCACATATCATTCATGTGCCTGCGGAGGATTTGATGATTATGAGCTCACCGTGCCCCTTTGCGCAATGGGGGATTGATATTGTGGGTCCTTTTTCAAGAACACCCGACAACAAACAATATTTGGTGGTAGCGGTGAACTACTTTACGAAGTGGGTGGAGGCGGAGGCTGTACGGGCATAGGCGAGCAAGATATCATTGATTTTATTTTTAACAGTATTTTTTGCAATTACGGCGTTCTGCGAGTGCTGGTCTCAGACAATGGAACCCAATATGATGGGCAGATGATACAAGAATGGTGCAAACAGATGGGGATGAAGCAACGATTTGCCTCTGTCGCACATCCCCAAGATAATGGACAGGTCGAAGTCACCGACCGTATTATCGTGAAGGGAATCAAATTAAGCCTAGAGAAAGCTGGGGGACTTTGTCATGAAGAGATCCCATCCGTCTTATGGGTTTATTGAACGACTCTGCGAACTACTACTAGTGAATCACCTTTCAGCTTAGTTTACAGAATGGAAGCTATTATCCCGACAGACATAGTAGGAGGATCACAACAATTATCAACATCCGACGTGGAACAAAATGAATGATTGGCTAGAGGAGCTATCGAAACAATTGATGAAATACGTGACAAGGCCGCAGCACATGTGGAAAGATACAAACAAGAATCCAAGCGACCTTTAACAAAAGGGTAAAATGACGATACTTTCAGGTTGGCGACCTCATCTGGAAATGTGCTGATGCAATATACACCACTATGAAGCTGGATCCAAACTGGATAGGACCATTCAAGTTCACTAAGGTATTACAAGGGGGAGCATATGTGCTCGAAGATGTAAAGGGTAAAGCTTTCCCAAGAAGTTGGAATGTCTGCCACTTGAAGAAGTACTGTGCCTAGCTCTCCAGACAATAGGCTCATACTTTACATAACTTTATCTTTACTTATTGCTATCATGAATCGACGCTCCTTTAGGTCAGTGGTGAACTCGTTATTTTGTCTCTATAAACCATTTCGAATGAATATCTATAAATAATGAATAAAGGATTTCTTATGGAATTGTATGCGATTCTATGACTTTTTACGAATATGTTTGAAATCTCAATGCTTTTATCAGTTCGGCGGTGGAATTTTTGGTGAAATTCTTGGGTTTCTTTTATGTTCAAAATCTTATTTTTATAGGTAAAGGCATTAAGGGCCAAAGTTCAAAGCCAAGCCAAGGTGTGAAAAAATAGGTGCCAAAGAGAGGCTCCAAAATGCCAAACTCTCTGGAATACTATCCAAAGCACGCCAAAACCGGCGCCTTGGTCGCCAACGCCCGCAAAGTGGCGCTAGGCCACGCCCTCTCTCGCCAGCTCTTGCCAGGCCGCGCGCACGCCCGCGCCATCCGCTCACCAAGTCCAGCGCCAAGCAAAGCCAGGCCACACCCTCTCTCGCCAAATCCGGCGCCAAGCGACGCCTGCCCACGCCACCTCTCGTCTGCCAGCGCCAACCCACGCGCCCACCTGCGCCCATGCTCGGCCATGACTGAGCCACCTCGAGCCATGGTCAAGCCAAGTTGAGCCAAAAGGTGCTAAAAGGCTAGCCATGGGTCTAGGAAGGTGCCTCCGGGTCAAACTTGGTCAAACCCAGGAATTTCAAACCTCTAAGGCTATTTTGGCCAAATTAAACCCAATTAAATGTAATATAAATAGTAGACTTCTCTCTTTTTTTGGAGATCACCTCTCATTTTCTCCAAACCCAAGCATGGGTTTGGGATGAAAAATCCTCTCTCTAGTTTTTAAGATCTAAATTCTCTCTCTTAATGTTTTAGATTCAATCTCAAGCTTTGATGTAATTTCTTTTCTAGTTTTAGATTTACTTTCATGATTGGCCTTGGGTTTGTAAGCCTAAGAAGAATCCAAATACTCCTTTGGATTGTTACTTATGATGCAATTTAATTCAAGCTTTCTACTCTTTCCTTTAATTCAAGTAAGTTTCCTTTCAATTTCATGTTTTATGCTTTAATTCCATGCCTTGTTCTTCATTTCCATGCTTGTTCTTCATGTTATGCTTTTAGCCTTAGAACCTTGAATTCATGATGAAGCATATGAATTGGCTATGGAATCTAGATGAGTGACACATCTTGATCATAGATCGGCTCTTGGGTCGTCTTGATTTTGAGTTTTACACATGCTTTATTTTGAATTAAATTTTTGTGCTTTGTTTCATACTTAATCTTAGATCTAGTCTTCATTACTTGTTATTTTTCATAAAGTTTTAAACTTTCCTGTCTATTTTCATTGCTTTATCCATTCACGCTTTCAATCTTAGTAAATTTGCATTATTTGAGTTTTTATGCATAGTTGTACCTTGTGCTTGCATGCTTGTACTTGGTGAAACATTACATTTTCTTGCTTATTTCCATTACTTGCTTGCATTTACATATTGAGGCACACGATGAGGCATCCTACCAACTTGTATTTCAATTCCTAGTTTAGTTTAGCTAGTTTATTCTCTTTATTTTCATTTTCCTTTATTTCCAAAGCTTGAAACACATTGATTCCTTCGATTGAATCGAACTCCGATAATACCAAGCTATGAACCCGTTGATATATTTCAACACCACTAAAACTCTTCTAACAGGTATCAAGTCTTGTTCAGGGTTTGAATCCTTCCACTCGGTGTAAAAAGGCCAGGCTTCTGGATTATAGAGAAAGAAGAAGTTAACTTGGCACTCATGGACTTTTGACGAGGGGTTTACCAGGAAACGTTTCTTATGGCGCGAGAGGTATAAGGAAACTTTTTGGTTCTTTATTCGAAAGCAAAACTAGAAAAATCCTACATCGGGCTCTACGTTATAGTAATTACAAAGAATTATATATCCAACTAAGAATCTCATGGTATTTGGGGTCATCTGCAAAAGTGCGACCTTGTACTTGACGGACATAGCTATGAGAAAAGAATGTACAGGGAATCTGAAGCCCGCTCTTAAGTGTTCCTCGAAGAGGGTTGTGATTTAAAGGTGGTTTTGCTGGGTCAGTTTGGAGAATGTTAGGATAAGATATTGTGACGATTTCAGAAAGGTTAAGAGCTTTTATAAATTTTATAAGGTTGCTCTTGTTAGGAATCACCCAATGGTTTTGCGTGGCTATTATGGTAGCTCGCGGAAGTATGGGCAGGTCGGCATGAGCCGATGGAGGTACTATGGTTACAGGATTATTGAGAAAATGTTCAGAGGTTGAAGGCATTTCAGGTTCTATTAAGGGAATACCTTTAGGGATTTGTTCAGATATAGTTCTAGTCTGAGCCTCTAGTTTGGTCCAGGAAATTTCTCCCTCTGGTTCGTCTGTAAGAGTGGGTGGAACTCTAGGTGCTCTTCCTTTTTTACTTGGTCGTTTGAGAGGTATTTCAGTTGATTCAGTATCAGAAGGTAAGTCTAGGTTTGAATGATTAGGATTTCGGCGAACGGAGGAAGATGGAGCTGTGTTCATTGTCAATTAATTAAAAGGGGAGTAACAAAAATAGATAAATTACACTCAGTAAGACAGTAATCAACAGTAAAAGTTAGAGTAATTATCATTAGAACAAGGTATTAGGGGGACTTACTCATCATCTTGATCGGTGGTTTTAGTACGGTTGATGGTGCATCGTGGTTATTGCAGGAATCCGTAAGGAGTTTTTGCAGATGGAAATGGAGTATTTTTGCTCTTGTTTTGTGTAAGTGAAGACGAATGAAGAAGAAAGAGTATTTCTTTTTATGTTTTGGGCAGCGGAAAGCTGAAAGGACAGAAAGGTTTTTCGAAAGATGGAAAAGTTGGTAGGGTTTATTGTGGGCCTTTCATTTTTGGTCCCATCAGATTAAATAAATTATGAGGAAATGGTCTATTGACGCGTGTCCGACATGGTGCAGAGATGCATTTAATGATCTTAATTAAGACGTGATAGCTAAAGGTACCGTGTTGTTTTGAAAAGTATGATTGTTTGACTTCTGAGGTTAATTGATGATTACATTCTACTTTGTTTCCTACCTCAACCAACCAGAATGTGGGGGACTAGCTAATACGACATCAAATATTCACGTCGGTAATATGCAGGTATTTAAGAGGATTTTGGTAAAGCGACCTCATTTCTTAGGAGGTGCAATCCTTCTAGGGTCTGGGCGAGCTGTTTTAGAGGGCAGCGACCTGACGTATAGGAGTGGCAAGCTCTTATGAAAGGTAGAGAGCTCTTATGATATAAGTACTATTATACCAGCTCGGCGTTGAGTGGTAGCTCGACATTGAGGGTTGGGCTTTATGATTTCTAGGCTCTCTTGAACTAACGCAAGCTATCTTATGGGGTCCCGGCGGACTAAATAAATGAACAGGTCTGTTGGCCCATGACTAATATAGTAATTCAGTGAGAATTCTATTATTTATGGGAACTTAGCATACAAGAGGAATCCTTATTCTAATTCGATCGTTATTTATGGTATTATAGTTATAATAGGAGAGGGGAACCCTAGATTGTGAATACTTCTCTTATATATAAAGAGGAATCAGGCTTCATTCTTTTCTCTAAGTTGATTTCACATCCTACGTTTTATTGAGCTCTCGCATCTCTCTCACGTAATATCTGACTTAAGCATCGGATGGCATACGATGGGGCTGTCCACCGCCTTGGTTTGGGTTTTATTTTGCAGGATCAATCAGATCGCCAGAAGGCTCTTGGAGATCAATCAGGTCGTTGCACGGTTATTTGGAGTTATTTAGGTCGCTGACTTCTTATTTAAGGTCAGTACCCCTATTCCGTGGAATACAACCTTGTCGCCGTTACTACATTTGATAACCCCGTACACTTGCCGTTTTAATAAAATAGGCAAAATCATGCCTAGATTGAATTTGAGCATGAAGAATCATTCTTCCGCATGTGGTTTTGTGAAGATATTTGCTTCATTGTTGTCTATGTGGATTTTCTACATGATTATGTCCTTCTCTACATGATAATTAATTAAGTGTTTCTTGATTCAATATGTTTGCATCGGGAGTGAAGTACAAGATTTCTTTCCATACTGATGTCAATGGTGTTACCACAGAGAACTGGTGTTTTGTGGCTTTGATGTCGTAATCTTTCAGTTGGTGATGCATTCGTATAATTTAAGCACACCAACTACCAACTGTTACATTTTCTTCTTTTTCTAAGGAAAGTGTGATTGATGTTTATTCTTGCTAAACCATCAAATTAGTTTGGTTCAAAGAAAATTACATAGTCCACTTGTGCTTTAGTCCATTGACTAGATATCCAACAAAGTCTGATAGTTAGTGTAACCCATTAGCTCAAATCCTCCTTACTTGGGATATCAAAGTCCTAGATTAGGAGTACATCGGGAAAATTATTTTTTGCCTCCCAATTTATGCATTTTTTACACATTGTCCCCCAAAATACTTTTTTGTTCCACTTTGTCCCCTGATGTACAAGAATTTTTGACATTGCCCCCTAAAGTAATATTCCTTCTGAAGTTTCTCGGCGAGGAGCTCGTGGGCAAAGGGCAAGAATCTTATATTTTGGAGGGCAAAGTGAAAGAATCTTATAACCTAGGGGGCAAAGTACAAAATTCTTATAATTTGGGTGACAAATTAAAATAACATAAATATTGAATTTTGTGTAAAAGTATTATTTTTTATAAAAAATGTAGAATTAATATCTCATATATATATGTAATTGTGAAATTATATCATAGTAATTAGTAATGTAGTTAAACAAATATATCATTATAATAATTATCTTATAATATAATCATATTTGCACTTGGATCCAAATATTAAAGTCATTTCTGCACTTTTTCTCTATATAATATGGTGATACAATATTATATAACAATGTACTGATGATTAATATAGTACTTAATCATAATTTTTATTAAAAAAAATAATAATATCGGATGATAATCTTATTTTTCGAATCATAATATTATAATGCATATATGAAATACACCTTTATTTTTTTTCTCAAATATATACTTAATATTATATGTTTTTTAGCCTTATAATTTACATAATACTTAGTCGTGTGTTTCATATTAAATGATATAAAAAATTTGGCAAAAAAATATGCACGACAAAAATTCACGATCAACGATCATGTGTTTTGGTCGTGTGGCTGCGACAAAATTGTGAAAATGTGCATTTTTAGCTCTATAACTCCTACAAGAAGTCCAATAAATAGCCCGTGAACATCTAGAACTAAAAGTACATCATATACCATATAATATATCTTACAGAAGGAGCACTAGGAGCATACGGAGGAGAGAAACACCATCCATCAATGATATGAATCATTGGAGTTCTAAGATAAATCGTGAGATTCGTGTCGGGTACTATCTATCATCTCATACTTATTTTAGTTTGATCATATGTCATTCAAACATGTTTATGTGTTTTTCTTTGACCATTGATCTCCAACGCACTAATTTTACAAACATTTAAGGATCGCCCCCATGAGAACGAGGTCAATCATAGTGCTGTGAGGTGACTCAAGTTGAATAGCATGAGGAAGACTAATAGAAGTAATATTTTTGTTTGAATCATGAAAAAAGAAAATAAAGAAAAGTCTAAGCTAAGCACACGATCAATTTTTGGGTTTTGGGTTTCTAAGAACTAACACAATAATTTAAATGATGAGAATTAAATTTAAGACTTTGAAAAGATCAACAAAATGGGGGTCTAGGGTTTTAAATTCATCTCCATGATCAATTTAGCAATTTATCAAACACTTAATCTACAAATTGGGGTTGTCAATCCTGATTCTCAATTAAGCACCCGATAATTACCAATTGATGGTTCTAAATTCATTTAGAACCTATACCCATAAATTCTAACATAAAACTTCAAGAACTAAAGGCACAAATCCAAGAGTTATTGGATTTAGGATTTGTCCGACCGAGTGTTTCACCGTGGGGAGCACCGGTCCTCTTTGTTAAGAAGAAGGATGGGTCAATGAGAATGTGTATCGATTATAGAGAACTTAATCGACTCACAATAAAGAACAAGTACCCATTACCTCGTATTGAAGACTTATTCGATCAATTAAAAGGAGCGAGTGTCTTCTCTAAGATCGACTTAAGGTCGGGGTATCATCAGTTGAAGATCAAAGAGAGTGACATTCCGAAGACTACTTTCAGAACGAGATATGGACACTATGAGTTTGTTGTGATGCCTTTCAGGCTAATCAATGCTCCAGTAGTGTTCATGGATTTGATGAATAGGGTTTTCCACCCCTACTTGGATAAGTTCGTCATAGTCTTTATCGACGATATCTTGATCTTTTCAAAGTATCAAGAAGAGCACGAAGAACACTTACGAATAGTGTTGGGAACACTCCGCAAGGAGAAGTTGTATGCGAAATTCAGTAAGTGTGAGTTTTGGATGGACCGAGTTGTGTTCCTTGGTCACATCGTCACTGCTCAAGGGATAGAAGTGGATCCATCTAAGGTTGAAGCTGTAAATGGATGGGCCACCCCCACGAATGCGAGTGAAGTTTGCGGTTTTCTGGGTCTAACAGGCTACTATCAAAGATTTATCGAAGGATTTTCTAAGATAGCTGTGCCGATGACTCGACTTACGAGGAAAGGGGAGAAGTTTGTTTGGAGCACGAAGTACGAGGAGAGTTTCCAAGAGCTGAAGAGAAGGCTCACTTCCGCACCCGTCTTGACAATTCCCGACCCAACGAAGGACTTCGTTATTTATAGCGATGCGTCGAATCAAGGTCTGGGTTGCGTCTTGATGCAACATGGGAAAGTAGTGGCTTATGCGTCACGAAAACTCAAGACCCATGAGACGAACTACCCTACGCACGATTTGGAACTCGCAGCCATAGTTCATGCCTTGAAGATCTGGAGACACTACTTGTATGGAGGCAAGTGTGAGATRTTCACCGACCATAAGAGCTTGAAGTATTTGTTCACTCAGAAGGAGTTGAATATGCGTCAAAGAAGATGGTTGGAATTGGTTAAGGACTATGACTGTACCATTAGCTACCATCCAGGGAAGGCGAATGTGGTAGCCGATGCGTTGAGTCGTAAAGGAGGACTGGCGAGTTTACTGTCCGAACAAGATAAGTTGGTTGAGGAGTTCGCCAAGATGAAGATCGAAATGGTGATACCTCCAAAGGACACGAAGGGGATCTTAGCATCCTTAGCGGTGCAACCAACTTTGAGAGAAAGGATCAAGGAAACTCAAACTCGAGATGGTTTCATAAGCAAGATGAAGGAGAAAGTGCGGAAAGGAACCATCAAAGGTTTTGTTTTAGCAGACGATGGAGCTTTGTTTTACGAAGGAAGAATTTGTGTTCCAAAAGACGAGGATCTAAGGAAAGAAATTCTGGAAGAAGCCCATTGTACTCCTTATACTGCACATCCTGGTGGTACCAAGATGTACAAGGACTTGAAGACAGTGTTTTGGTGGAGGAGCATGAAGAGAGACATTGCCACTTTTGTGGGAAAGTGTCTAGTTTGTCAGCGAGTCAAGGCTGAACACCAACGACCGTCGGGTTTGCTTAGACCACTAGAGATTCCGGAATGGAAGTGTGAGCATATCTCGATGGATTTCTTGGTAGGTTTACCGCCATCAACGAGAGGTAACAAGGCGGTTTGGGTGATAGTAGATCGTCTAACCAAGTCGGCTCACTTTTTACCGGTCAAGATGACCTTCAACATGGAACAATATGCCCAAATCTATATTCGGGAAATTGTTAAGTTGCACGGAGTACCGGTCTCGATTGTGTCGGACAGGGACACGAGGTTCACCTCGAACTTTTGGAAGAGCTTGCAAAGTGCTCTGGGCACTAGATTGAAGTTCAGTACGGCTTATCATCCACAAACAGACGGTCAAACTGAGAGGACTAACCAGGTCATGGAAGATATGCTGAGAACTTGCATACTTGACTTGGGAAGTCAATGGGAAGGCTTATTACCATTGGTAGAGTTCGCCTACAACAACAGTTACCAATCCACCATTGGTATGACTCCATACGAGGCTTTGTACGGGAGAAAGTGTAGATCTCCTTTGTACTGGGACGAAGTAGGGGAGAGAAAGATTTTGGGCCCCGAACTGGTACAAGAGACGGTTAAACACATTGCCATGATCCGAGATCGAATTAGGACTGCTCAAGATCGACAAAAATCTTATGCGGACCGACGAAGAAAAGATCTGCATTTTGAGGTAGGCGATAAGGTGTTTCTGAAAGTAGCGCCGGTCCGAGGTGTAGTGAGATTTGGTTAAAGGGGGAAGTTGAAGCCAAGGTACATAGGGCCGTTTGAGATTCTCAGGAGAATCGGGGAGTTGTCTTACGAGCTCGCGCTACCACCCAGTTTATCGGGCATTCACAACGTCTTCCATGTGTCGATGCTAAGAAAGTATGTCTACGATCCACACCATATTGTGAGCTACGAAGAGGTGGAGGTTAATAAGGATTTAACTTATGAAGAGGCTCCGGAAGCGATTTTGGATCGTAAGATACACCAACTAAGAAACAAGGAGATAGCATTGATCAAGGTACAATGGAGATGTCATGGGATGAACGAGGCCACTTGGGAASAGGAGGAAGAATTCAAAGCGAAGTATCCAAATTTCGGCATCTCGGGTAAGTGCGGAATTTTGAGGACAAAATTTTTCTAAGGGGGGTAGGTTGTAACATCCATACATCCAATGCATATAATTTTTTTTATTTAATTACAATTATGCATTAAAAATAATCTTAGTTCCAAACTCGTCACTATAAATTATTTTATACTTTTTGTTCTAATCGATTTAAGAAACTCTATATAATAAAAATTTCTAATGCGATTGTTAAATATATTATACCTCAATTTTAAAGACTATTATATTATAGTTGTATTCTTTATAAATTATCTAAAATTATTTTAAAATCTTATTATAATCAAATTAATAGATTTTAGTTTTAAAATAATTTTGATTTCTAAAAATATTATAATTTAATTATTTATATTATAATTATTTTAATAATTTAAAGTACTATTGGGTCGTTCACGAAATCATTTAGTTTTAAACTTAAGCCGTCTAGTGGATCGTTTTCTTTTCGGACTTGAAAACAAGCCCAATCGAAGCCCAATTGCTAGCCTAGTCCACCAAGACCCTACCCTAACCTTCCTAAATTAAAAACCATCTTTAGTTTATAAAGAATCCTACGTGTTTTTTTTTTCTTTTTATTCTGAATTTTCTCAAAAACACCAACAAACTCAGTCCCATGTTCCGGCAGCCATCGCAACCGAAACGGCTGCCGATTTCTATCATCAACCATGCCAACATCACGACATCATCAACATCAAACGAATCCCGGCGATTCCCAGCCAAACACCACCCGAGACCCGAAGAACTTCGACGACAAACCACCCACGAGAACCAGCCCAGTCACAGCCGAGACCACAGCCACCTTCCAGCCCGACAACCACAACCACGGCCACCGCCATGACCCGAACGAGACCCGAAATGAACTGCAACTCGTTGTTCGTGCTGCGCCTTTCAGGCCCGATTATCCCCGACCCAAAAAACCCGACGGCCAGCAAATCGTTTCTGGCAGCCCACAGCGACCCCCAACTCTCGTAGCCACCCTCAACCACTAACTCCTTCTTAGCCGAACCCACCATCGAGCAGCCCCATGAGGAACCCAGCCGCAGCCAAACCGCAGCCCAATTCCCAGCCACCTGCCGACAACCGCCACACAAAACCACCGCCGCCACCTTCAGTCCGCCCCAGCCGTGGTCAGGTGGCGCCGTCAAATCGAATCGCGGTCGAGCCCCGTCACCACTGTGTCCCGCGCGCGGAGCCGGAGAAGTCGTCTCCTCCGCCCGTTGTCCGATAGTCGCCACCCCCAACTTTCAGCCGCCAGCCCCCACAACGAACCAGCCGCCATGGTTTCACACCGCCGCACACAATTGCCTGTGCCCATCGCCTCACCTTTCGGACAGAGCGGAGCGGGGACAACCGCCCGTTTCTCTGTCGCCCGCCCTCGCCGGTTGCAGCCAACCACCACCCGATGCCGCCTGCACCTTCGGCCGCCGTCGACGATTGAGGAAGAAAAGGGGCTCTGGCCGATTTGCTTTTAGGGGGAGAAAGGGGAAAGAGACGGGAGAGGAGAAAAATTAGGGATTAGGGCTGAAAATCCCTCTCTTAAATCCAGCCCATTTTCTAGAAATTACAAATTGACCCCCCAACTTTAGCCATCTTTTCAATTGAACACCCAGATTACCAATAACCCCAAATCCAGCCCCAAAACATGTTTTAAAACTTCACTCCAGTCCTTGTTTAATCATTTTTATTGTTATTATTATTATTATTATTATAAAATTTTAAAGATGAAAAATACTAATTATATATATTTTTTCTAATTGATTAGGTGACGAGCATTAAGGGGATTTAGGATTTCAACTACGTGCATTCGCTCGATTTTTCCACGACATTTAACGAGGTAGGGACCACCGACTTATCTATGTTAAATTTTACATGCTTAAATCTACGTGCTATGTGTATCATGAAGTTCGATGTTTATAAAATCTAATATAGACGTAGACCTAAAGTTGTCTGTGACCAAAAGTTGTCATCGGGTTCATCCCGGCGTGCTATACCCAATGATTAAAACCAGGGGCCTTATGTGCCTATGACCTAAAGTGTCATCGAGGAAACTCGCCGCGTTTTAGCTGCAGTCAACTGTTTTTCGACGTTAAAAATTTGCGAATTCTATGGTTAATTGTGCTATATTTGAGTTGTATGATTTTGCATGGAAATGTCGGTGTAACTATTGAGTACGTTGAGCTCATCCCAAATCAACGATATTTTTTTTCAGGTACCAACGACGATATCGAGTGAATGGGAGACGAGGAAATGAATAAAACTTTGACACTGAATTTATGTTCTTAAATTATTTTATTGTTTTGATTACAAGTCGAATTAGACATAAATGCGTGTTTTTAAATTATTTTCCATTGGTGGAGTTTTAGATATTTATATTATGAATGTTATTTTCCGCTGCGTAATTTTGAACCTAAAGAAAATTTTCTATTTTCTTTTGATCTTTTATATTAAAATTACGAAAATTTGACATTTATTGTGACGCCAAGATTTCTTATTTAATTATTTAAAAATATAAAATCCTTTTTCAACTAAATGTGAAGTCGGGGCGTTACACTAA
>BMAC01000152.1:1005471-1019497 GCA_014905375.1 Phtheirospermum japonicum
CAACCAATTTCAGTTTTTTTTCACAACTCTACAAATCGGCCGCACTAGGTAAACTACTACTGTTCTTTTTTCTTTTTATTCTGAATTTTCTCAATAAACACCAACAAACTCAGTCCCATGTTCCGGCAGCCATCGCAACCGAAACGGCTGCCGATTTCTATCATCAACCATGCCAACATCACGACATCATCAACATCAAACGAATCCCGGCGATTCCCAGCCAAACACCACCCGAGACCCGAAGAACTTCGACGACACCACCGAGAACCAGCCCAGTCACAGCCGAGACCACAGCCAGATTGAGGAAGAAAAGGGGCTCTGGCCGATTTGCTTTGGGGGAGAAAGGGGAAAGAGACGGGAGAGGAGAAAAATTAGGGATTAGGCTGAAATCCCTCTCTTAAATCCAGCCCATTTTCTAGAAATTACAAATTGACCCCCCAACTTTAGCCATCTTTTCAATTGAACACCCAGATTACCAATAACCCCAAATCCAGCCCCAAAACATGTTTTAAAACTTCACTCCAGTCCTTGTTTAATCATTTTTATTGTTATTATTATTATTATTATTATAAAATTTTAAAGATGAAAATACTAATTATATATATTTTTTCTAATTGATTAGGTGAAGAGCATTAAGGGGATTTAGGATTTCAACTACGTACATTCGCTCGATTTTTCCTCGATATTTAACGAGGTAGGGACCACCGACTTATCTATGTTAAATTTTACATGCTTAAATCTACGTGCTATGTGTATCATGAAGTTCGATGTTTATAAAATCTAATATAGACGTAGACATAAAGTTGTATGTGACCAAAAGTTGTCATCGGGTTCATCCCGGCGTGCTATACCCAATGATTAAAACCAGGGGCCTTATGTGCCTATGACCTAAAGTGTCATCGAGGAAACTCGCCGTGTTTTAGCTGCAGTCAACTGTTTTTCGACGTTAAAATTTGCGAATTCTATGGTTAATTGTGCTATATTTGAGTTGTATGATTTTGCATGGAAATGTCAGTGTAACTAGTGAGTACGTTGAGCTCATCCCAAATCAACGATATTTTTTTTTCAGGTACGAACGACGATATCGAGTGAATGGGAGACGAGGAAATGAATAAAACTTTGACACTGAATTTATGTTCTTAAATTATTTTATTTTTTTGATTACAAGTCGAATTAGACATAAATGCGTGTTTTTAAATTATTTTCCATTGGTGGAGTTTTAGATATTTATATTATGAATGTTAGTTTCCGCTGCGTAATTTTGAACCTAAAGAAAATTTTCTATTTTCTTTTGATCTTTTATATTAAAATTATAAAAATTTGACATTTATTGTGACGCCAAGATTTCTCCATTTAATTATTTAAAAATATAAATCCTTTTTCAACTAATGTGAAGTCGGGGCGTTACACTAAACGACTCTGACTTGTGGAAAATGGTAAATCTGCGTTCATGTAAATTAAATTAACATATATAAAAAGCCACAAAACGAAGCTTTTTGAACCCACATATATAATAAGTAGAACGATATCAGTACTTTAACGATATTTATATCGGAACGGGATGCCATACAAGTTTTAAATACGTAATATAAGATTTTTATTTTTATAATTATAAAAAAAATCAAAAGTTGTCATTTTTAACTCCCGTGTAACGCACAAATTTCCAATATTGAGACTTAAGAGCGTAAAGGGTTGAGATTTTTTTGTTGCGACGAAAATGATATTATTTCAATAAGAAAACTAATGTAGATTACAAATAAGTTTTTTCGAGATATATATATATATATATATATTTGATATTAATAATTTACATTCTTAATTTGTTAAAGATTTCTTTTTTTTATCAATTTTAAGTTTTTCTTTTTCTTTTTTGTATGCGGGCTTTCACACACACACACACTAGTTTAACACCCGTGTATTACACGTGATTTATAAAAGACTAAATATAAAAGATATTTGTGAAAATTACAAAATTTAAAAAAAAAAAATTAAAAGGATGTGTTCTCAACCCGTGCCATGTTCATTTTATTAATTATTATAATTATTAATTAACATTATATTTTAATATTTAGGTTAAATTCATTAATAATTATATTTACATACTTATAAGAATTCAAAAGATGTCACATTTTCAACCCGTCTGTATTCTATATTAATTAAATATTATTAACTCATTATATATTTTTATGTTTAGATTATTTTGTTAATAATTATAGTTATATACTTTGAAAAATTCAAAAGGTGTCATATTTTCACGCCTTCTCGCATTGTGCCATTTTCTAATAAATACTAATGAATTATTATATAATTTTATTTTATTTTATATTTAAACTGAATTTACTACAAATACTTAGTTACATACTCCAATTATTGCAAATATATCAAAATTTACCTATACATAATATTTAAAATTTTAAAATCAATTATTTTAACTTTTATTATTAATACAATTTATTTAGTTATTTTCATAAATAATTTCTTTATTATAGTTATTCATGAATAATCTTAATTACAAACTTACAAAAATTCAAAAGGTGTCACATTCTAAACCCATGTCTAATATCTATTTTATTAATTATTATTATTAAGTCATTTTATATATTAATATTTAGAATAAATTTGTTAATAATTATTAGTTACATACTTTGAGATATTCAAAAGATGTCACTCTCAACCCGTGTCGCATTGTATTGGTTTCTAATCAATGTTTATTAATTATTAGTATATAATTTAATATTTTTATGTTTAGATTAAATAAATTACTAATATTTAGTTACATACTTAAATTATTGTACATAACTCATATTTTACATATATAAAATATTTGAAACTCCAAAAATAAAATTATTTTAAATTCTATTATAAATTAAATTTATTTAATTATTTTCATAATAATTTTCTTTTTGTAATTAAAATTATTTTCATATGTAGTTTGTTTTTTAATTGAATTAACTAACTTAGATCTTATCTACTAATTATATATGACTTATTTATATTTTTATATTAGGAGAATCAAAGGAAAATATTGAATAAGGAAAAATATAATAAAAGAATTAAATTAGGTAAGATACAATAAAAAGAAAAGTATTAAATTAGGTAAACATTAAGCTCGGATGACACATAAGCAAACGAAGCACCAAAGTTTTTTATTTGTCAAATGAAACATATTATTTTAGGTTTGTTTTATTAATTATATTGTTAGGACTATATTTTCATTAGGCTATTTAGGTAGTTTTATTAATTATATTATTGAGATTATTATAATATGATAAGGTAACCTTAATATTAGGTTGTTTTATTAACTTGTATTTCTTATTTTTATAATTTCATATTATTAGGATTTTAATTTTTTTCTCCGTCCATAACAATGGAGAGATGGTAGGAGGTTGGGAACTTTATTGGTCGATTTGGAAAGTTATAATGTTATATTGATGGAGGAAAGAGTAAAGGCTAGGGGCACGTTAGAATAATAATATATAAATAATTATATTATTGAATTATAAAAAGGTAAGACTCATATTATTAGTCTATTTATTTTAGATTATTTTATTAATTACTAATTAATATATTAGTGGATTAATATGTTTCTTATTTTTTATTTCATATTATTAGAATTTTATTTCAGGTTATTTAGGAATTTATTTTTGGTTGTTTTATTAATTATATTATTGGGGTTATTATAATATGATAAGGTAATTAATATATTATTAGATTATGTTTCTTATTTCTTTTAATTACATATCATTAGATTTTGTTTATTTTAGATTGTTTTTTAATTAGAATTATGAAAAGGTAAGACTCATATTATGCTATTTATTTTAGATTATTTTATTAATTATATTATTATTATTGGGGTTAGTATAATATGATAAGGTAATTAGTATATTATTAGATTATTTTTTCTTATTTTTCTGAATTATGAAAAGGTAAGTAGTATACTATTAGGACAATAAACCCTATTTTTCATAATTTATTAATATATAAGAAAAAAAATATAGTGAGGCTCGGATGACACGTAAGCAACCGAAGCACCAGAATTTTTTATCTCTCTAACAAAGCATACAAAGCAGACACATAGGATATGATGATTTTGCATTAATATATAGGAGAGATTTAAAAAGCCCAAGACTCAGCAAAGATACAAACAAGTCTTGMTTTTTCGTATTAATGAATTCGGCCCAAAAAGGATTTGACCCAAATACAGGCCCAATGCTTGTCAAATTAATTAAAATTATCCCAGAACAAACCCTTAGGACATGTCATCTTTTCCATGAATTGCCCGCCGCATGCAGCAAAACACAAAGCTTCACCAGCACCGTCCAATCAACCGCATCTCAGTGCGTGATTGGCATTGAACGGCCTGCACCGGCACCTCCCAGATTCGGACGTGGGCTCATGCTGCCTGTTCAACTCAGTCGAGGCGACGGTTCAGCTGCCACCTGGCTCGACGACTCCTTGACGGCGTGTCATCTGGCCATTCTCGCCGTAGTAATAAGACAACGGCGGATCTTGGCCGTCTTCTTCGTTGGAAGCTCCGTTAACCATCGCTCATCGGAGGAGCAATGATGGCACTACACCGTTGTCGATGGAAATTTCTTGATCTGACCCGATAATTAGCCTACCTTCGTCGTTGATGGCGCGTGGACCAAAACCACCACCATCGCCTTGAACAGCAGCACCAGCATCGATGGTTAGTTGTGAGCGGCACCCTACGCTCCGAATCGTGGCCAGGATTGCTGCCCAGCAAGTAAAAATGTCGGTTTCATCCCATCGTGGACGAGATCGAAATCCACCCTGACTGGTCACAGCCATCGTCGGCAGCCACCTTGGGAAACCAGCCACCATGGCCGCCTCCATCGTGACCGGACCGTCTGTTTTGTAATTTTTTTTAGTGGTATAAAAGGTCCATTGGCTCGTTATTATCGGAATTCGATTGATTATAGAGATCAATGTGTTTTTAGCTTAAGAAAATAAAAGGAAAACGAAAAAAAACTATGGAAACTATGAAAATAAACTAATGAAACATGTAAATAACTAACTAGGAAATTGAAATTGCAAGCAGAATTGAAAAGTACAACTAGACTAGCTTAGAGTACAACCATGCTTGCATGAACATAAAATCTAGAAAAGTGAAAATTGACAAATATTAAAAGCTTAAATAGAAAGAGCATGGATAGTTGACGTCAAAGTTTAAAACTTAACGTAAAATAACAAGCAACAAGAAGTAGATCTAGTATTTAGCATGAAACAATGCATGAAAATTTAATTCAAAATAAAGCATATAAAAAACTCAAAATAAGGACGATCTGAGACTCGATCTATGATCTAGACGTGTCACTTATCTAGATTACATGGACGATTTACAAGACCTAACAAGAAATCAAAGAGCTAAGGCAAAAAGCATAAATTGAAGAACAAACATGAAATTGAAGAACAAGAATGAAAATAAAGGAAAGACTTGAATTAAAGGGAAGGAGTAACAAGCTTGAATTAAATTGCAACAAAGTAAAATACAAGAGAGTACTTGAATTCTTCTTAGGCTTACAAACCTAAGGCAAAGCTTGAAAATTAAATCTAAGATTTAGAGCTTGAAAATTAATCTAAAACCCTAAGAGAGAGAAAGTAAATCTAAAAACTAGAGAGAAATTAACCCCAAACCCATGCAAGGGGGGTGAGAGCTTATGTCTTTGTTGGTGAAAGATGTGGGCTTGTATAGTTTCTTGTAGGGGCAAAAACGTCAAAAACATCAAAAATCCCGAGAGTAACTGCGATGCAGTCGATCGACTGCCTCGCTGATTCAAAGTTGTCTACTGCCAAGCAGTCGATTTTGGAGCTTTTATTCGATCTGTGGCCAGTCAATCCAGGCTGTCCTCAATCAATTCGGCAGTCGATTCGGGCTGCTTCTGGCTCGATTTTCTCATTTCGGCACGGATTTTGGGCCTCAGAGCCTTGCCTCAAACCTAAGCGTTTGTCGGAATGTCTTGGCACGAATCTAATTTAATTAGCCACCTACAAAACAAGAATTTTAAACGTGAAAACCCCAAAAATTGACTCAAAACTAATGAAACACGACTCAAAACTACTAAAAACAACTCTAAACCCTAAATAAAAATATGGGAAAAATACCATAATTACATGCAAAACAACCACCCCACACTTATCGATTTGTTTGTCCTCGAATAACGAAAAGAATCGAGAATGTACATGCAATGAATATTATGTAAAAAGAGAAATCCTTGTGCTTATCCTTTTTATTATGATGAATGAATCAACATAAACTCGTTATCGCCAAGCATCGCTCGTATTACCCCTTCTCGAATGAAAACCAAATCGATGGCTTCCTCATAAATGAAAATTTTGAGGATGTTCGCTCAATTCACTCAAGTGTGTTTTATAAGGGACGTGTATGTGCTAGAATCGGATAATTCATGCACCTTAACAAGATTTCACAAATCGAAAACTCAAAATTGTCCATTGTACATGATCAAACAAGAATCAGAAAATGTCTTTATTTCGGGTTGTAATGTTGGCTCTTTGGTAAGGTATGGAATATTTGGATATAGTGGCTAACACATGATCAAACGTGATCAATAACACACAAAACCCTAACTTCTAGAACCCGAAGCTTAAAAATTCTTCACCCTTCCCCAAATCACCAAACTTTCATTCGAAACCATTTCATAAACTCACACATTTTTCCAACTTTGTTTCACAACACTTAGAAGCTTTTTGAATTTGCTTCATTTTACTAAACTTAAGCCTTTTTGAATTAGACTTTTCGCTTGAACTCACGCTTTATCACTTTTCGTGATTTGTATTGGAGTTTTATTCTCTTCTTTTTTTTATTTCGTTTTTTTTTTGTATAAGAAACTCTAAACCTAACTTAAAACCCGAAACCCACAATTGATTCCCTCACATTTCTAGTCAACTCACAATTTATGAAGATATAAGATCTAAAATCGAGCTCAGCTAACAAGAAATGGGGCATAGGCTCAAGGGGCCTCATTTGGCATTTTTAAGTAGCTTATATATTTAGATATGGCCGAAATAAGGGTGATATATGTGCCTCGAGGTCATTTCCAAAGTCAATCATGTACGAGCAAAATCAAGCCACCTCAATGCAATTTCCATAAAAATGCAAGCAAAACCGATAATTCACACAAGGCTACTCACTAGTTTGCATCGGGTTTTGGAAACAAAATCAAAAGAGATTTTAGAACGTTGCAATCTTTTCACGAGTAAATGTTGATTATATATATAGGCGGATTTTGGACGAAGCACAAAAATTAAACTCCTTACACAAGGGGCATAAACATGTAAAAACCCAACAAGTAAACTATTCAAACTTCTAAGCATATGGTGATTGCTCAACAATGTAATAAAGACACAAAAGACATAAAAATGTATCAACCATATAAATGCGCAATTATTAAGCGTCACTTCGCCAAGAATGCGTCACTTCTCTAAGGTTGAGTTAAGAAAGACAAATCATGCTTTGTGACACCCAAACCCTAACCACCTACCCACCCCACACTTAAACCATGCAATGCCCTCATTGCATTTTAATGAAAATCAAGTAAAAGGAGGGTGAAATAGAAACTTCCTTAACCGAGCGAGTTTGGGTCAAGCTTGGTGGGGCCCACTTAAGCATCCAAGAAATTCTAACAAAAATCGAGTTTGTCTTGTTTCCCTCAGCTCCATGAATGCTATTAGCTTATTAATTCGACCACAGTTGGAGTCGGAAAACAAAACACTAAAAAGGACAACCACACAAAAATAAAAAAAAATACTAGAAAATATGTACATAAATCAAAACCAAAGGTTCAAAAGAACCAAAAGACAACAATTTTTTTTATTTTTTATCGAATGTTTTTTTAAGAAAGAAAGAAAGAAATAAAGAAAGAAAATGAATGAAAAGAGCTTGGGTTGCCTCCCAAGAAGCGCTTGTTTTACGTCACTAGCTTGACAAACTCCCTTTTTGCTCAAGGTGGAAAGAGAACGGGAGGCTCCACCAAAACAATCTCCTCCTTGTCGGGAGGGTCCACTCTTCGGAACGTTCTCGGCGCATTGCATAGCTCAAATAGTATTCGCCAAAAAAGCAAATGTTCCAAATGGGCAAATGAAACTCGTCTCGATTAGGTCTTTGGGTGGAATGGTAGTTTTGAAATGACCCGAAAACTCTTCCAGAAAGCGATAGGAATAATGGTCGGCTAGCTTGTTCAACCTTCGATCGACAAACGGGGGAGAGAACTGATCTCTCTTGGTAGCCGCATTTAACTTCTTAGAATCGATCAACATCCTCCATCCCGTTGTAGCCCTCGTGTCCAACAATTATCCTTTTCCCTCCTCAAAAATGAACATGCCGCTCGTCTTTGGTACCAAGTCAACGGGCTTCACCCACTCGCTCTCAGAAGTCACAAACATCAATCCCTCCAACAATTTCAAAATCCCGGCTCTTGCTATCTCCATACAACTTGGATTAGAAGGGCTAACTCCCTTAACAACTCCGTGTCTCCACCCAGTCGCACCCTTAAGAACTTTAATCGCTCCAATCGACCCCTCCTCTTCTTCTCGCTCCAGAAAGGCAAACATGATGATCGGCTTGCTCTCCTCTTTCTCCACATAGACATGATTGAGGTGAGATGGGTGAGGCTTAGGCTCGGGCTTGTGCCTCCTCTCGTCTTCATTGGGGGCTAGTTCGGATAATTCCATGATCCCCTCACGATAGTCTTCACGCTTTTCAATCTTATCATCAATAACCTCCACCTCCCCCGCCAAAATTTTGTCGTTGCCCTCAACGACACTTACACAATCTCTCTTACTAAAATCTTGGTCACATTGAAGCACAAATGAATCTTCGGTATGATCAAGGGGATCATCATCCTCACCACAACCCTCAACACAAGTTCCCGATTCAAACTCATCCTCAATGCTCATTTCCTCCATATAAACTTTTTCGACCAATTCTCGGATCACATACATATGTAACTGATAAGACGATATGTATGCGCCAGACCTGGTTTGGGGTAGCTCTGACTCAGAGTAGTAAGACACATTATGGGAGGTCTAGAACAGCTCTGTCTTAGAGAAAGATCTAAATAACCCTCCTACTGATGTTAGGAATATCAGGAAGAGGTGGTTATCGCCCGTGTCCCCTCCTGAAAGTAGCTATCTTGAGGAGATCACTAAGCCTGAGGATTATGCCGAACTGAAGTTTCGAGGACTGGCGTTTAGCCTGGTCTGGGTGGAAGACCTGGTCAAGCCCTCTAAGAAATAGAGCTCATCCTCACTATAGCAAGATTTGATCTGTTGAGAGGCCGGAGCACAAGAGGCAAGAAGAGCTGGATGACTACAGGCCTCGCTCCTTGAATGCTGCTGAAATCTTAGAGCTAGGATAACGTGGGGTGGAGGTAGATCTGGAACATGGAAGATCTATTTCTCAGACTCCCCAGGGAGAGGCAAGTGGGACCACTTGTCAGAATTTGTTGCACAACGGCCCGAGATTCGCGGCGTGTGCTCCGGAGATCCCGGCTGGGGTCCCCACTAGGAAAAGCTATAAATATCTCAGCCCCAAGGCTGAGAAAGGTATGTCATTCTCTCGAGCATTCTTGCTTTCCTTCTGAGAAAACACCTCAAACGCTTACTGACTTAAGCATCGGAGAGGTTTCCACCGGAAAACCACCGGTGGTCCTTTCTAACTCTTGTTTGTGGTGCAGATCAGGGAGGTGTTCAAGGTTCCAGGGGTTCTCAACATTGGTCATATTTTTGGGTTGAAACAATTGGTGCTGTCTGTGGGAAGGCGATCAAGTTAAGACGTGAGGTTCTCTTTTTTCATGGCTTCAGACAGTTTACGACGGAACTTGGTGGGAGAGCTTGGCGGAACCTCTAGTTCCGCTGCGCCGTGGGGGATGCCCAGGTCGACAGATACGTCGGCAATGGGGCCAGGAGAGACAGCACCGTCGGCAGCGGCCGCGCCAGGCGCCACGCCGCCCCCACTTAGTAGATCCGTGCCAACTACGGGTGGTTCATTTAACGAATCCTTCCTTTTGCAGCTCTCGGAGCTCATCGGCAAAGTCGTGGAGACGGCGGTGAAAAAGAAGTTCGCGGAGATGGCGACGCCTTCATCCAACATGCCACCAGCATGAACTTTCCCGGTGGTGGGAACGGAACCATTGCGAGGACAGCACGCGGATCGGGCTCCTCTACAAGACAGGGAAGAGCACTTCTCCACCTCCGACAGCGAGACTTCAAGCCAGTCTAATCCAGGCCTGGCTAAACAATTGTAGAGTTTGCAAAAAGAGGTGCGAGAAGTCAAGAGGAAACTGACGAATGCTGGTGCCGTGCCAGTGCGGCGGGGTACTCCTTTCACCGAGGAGGTCATGCGTGATGACGTACAAGCTTCGTATCGCTCCTTGGGCTTTGAGTATAATGGAACCACGAATACATGGGACCATCTTAGTCGCTTTGAGATCGCGGAAGCTCTACATAAATTTTCGGACGCTGTTATGTGCCGGGTCTTCCCGATGACTTTTACTAAGTCGGCGCAGCTCTGGTTTAGTCAGTTATCGCCTCGTTCTATCAGTAACTTTGACGAATTCAGTTCGGCCTTCCTGCACCAGTTCACGAGCTGCAGGAAGTACCAGAAAATGCCGCTTGAACTTTTCAGCCTGAAGCAGAAAGAGAACAAAAGCCTGCGTGCCTACATCAATAGGGTCACAACGGCTAAGTTAGAGGTACCTTCTGCGTCAGAAGAGATGTTGGTAAACGCTCTGGCACAGGGCCTGAGGAGGGGAGAATTTTTCCAATCACTGGTGGTGAAACCAGCTCTGAAATTTGGAGAGCTCTTGGAGAGAGCGGAGAAGTATATCCATTTGGAAGAAGCTTTGAAAATCTAGGAGGAAGGAGAGAAGAAGAGGGAACGATATGATAGAGATGAAAGGGCAGCAGCGAAGAAGCCCAGGCCAGATCTGTCTGGAGGGAGACCTCGTTTCGACAGATATACCCCTTTGGCGACGCCGCAAGGCGAAATTCTGCAGGCAATAGAGAGACATCCAGAGCTGAAATGGCCCAAGACGTACTCACAGAAGCCTAGGAAAGAAAGATCTGATCGATTCTGTCGTTTCCATAACGAATATGGACACAATAACAATGAGTGTACGCATCTGAAAGATGAACTGGAAAGAATGGTTCAGGCTGGGCACCTAAAGGAATACGTCCGTATGAGGAGAGAAGAGGCCAGGTCTGGTAACAAGAGCTATGACAGGTTTAACCAGGGCAAGAAAGACCAGGATAGAAGCCGCTCTGATGGGAGATGGGCTGATCAAGCCCAAGTCATTATGGGGAAATCCAGATGATCACTGGAGGAGCATTCCAAGAGGACGCAGCACAGTTATGTCAGAGCTGCGAAAGACTTAGTTCGAAAATCACGCGATGTGGGACAAATGACCTCTACCCCTAACATCTGCTTTGGGTCAGAATATGGTGATGGCATTTTGGCCCCGCACATGCATGCTCTGGTTATAACGGCAACGATCGCCAATTATAACGTGCGACGGATCTTTGTGGACACCGGAAGTTCTGCCAACATCCAGTTTTATGACTGCTTCCGACAATTAAAATTAGATGTAGAGCTAGAAGAGGTGACTACCTCTCTTGTTGGCTTTGTAGGGGGAGACCTGAAACCAATGGGAGCGGTCAGGCTCCTCGTCACCCTAGGGGAAGAGCCTTATAGGGTGACAAGGATGGTTCATTTCTTGGTTGTAGATGCACCATCCTCTTACAATGTCATGCTTGGTCGACCCTCCCTAAGTCAGTTCCAAGCTGTAATCTCGGTTTTTCACATGAAGATGAAATTCCCCACTGAAGATGGAACTGGAGAGGTAAGAGGAGATCAATATGCATCGCGCCAGACGTATGTTGAGTGTATTCGGCGGAATGATGAGGAGGAGAGGATGAGTAAAAAGGCTCGGGTAGAGCAGCCACGGCGAGAGCTGGCGAGACGAGAGGAGGGGTTGATGCTGGTGGAAGTTGTTGGAATCGGTGGTACCGTCGCGCAGCGGAAAACAAAAATTTTTAAATAAAAGAAATTTGAATCGAATTCAATTTGACGACGGTCCATTTTAATTTTATAATCAATTAATTCAAACAATGTTTTAATTGCTATTAATAAATAGAAACAATTTGATTTTCTCAAAATCGAACTAGCATGATCCATTTCTATTAAACATATATATATATATATATATATAACAATTATATATATTAATATATTGACATATACATAACAATTATATATATATTAATAAATTAATCATATATTTAAAATTATACATATCATAAACTCATATATATTATTATGTATTATATGTTCAAATAACAAACACACATAAACAATTTACATATGTATACTATCCACTACTGCATGCATGCACTTTATATATATATATGTATATATATATATGTATATATATATATATATATATATATATATATATATATATATACAACATCCACAGCATGCATATTATTATATATATATATATATATATATATATCATATAGCGCACAACACACCATAAACACATTACAGCAAACATATATACATTACAGCATACATATATATATATAATCAAACTACATATATATATATATATCATATATATATATAAACGGCCACCCAGTTTACCTCTCGGCAAAAGGAAGCGACGCAGCGGCTTTGAGGAGGCGACGGTTCCGACTCGCCGGCAGCAGAATGCGAGGCACGACAGCGGCGGCGATCTCACACACCTGGAACTCCGGCTACGACTCTTGGCAGCAGCGCGGCGCGGCGAGCGGCTTGACGTCTCCGACAGCAGCGACCCGGACAGAAAACCTCTCGGCAAAGGAGAAGTGACGCAGCGGCTGTCAGGGAGCGATCGGAATGGCACGCGATCCGGGGCTGCGACTTCCGGTGCGGTTGAACAGCAGGAGGCAGTCGTCGGTGCGCCGGCGGCGGACAGCAGTGAGAGAGGATGCGTCGCGGCTCCGTCAAATCGGTGTCACACACCGTATTACCCGACGTCCTTACGACGGAGCACTAGATCCGTCGAAGGATTGAGAATGATGGAAACGAGAAACCGAGGACCGAACGATTCGGTATGACGGCGGCCGACGGCAAGCGGTGGCGGCCGGAGGTGGACGATGGGAAGGTTTTGCACGGATGAAAAATGGTGGCTAGGGTTTTTTGTTTTGTTCCGAAAAAATTTTCCATCTGTTTGTTGCTTGGGTTCTTCCCGTCTCTCCCTTRTCTTATATTCATTCTGTTTTTGTTTTTTTTTTATTAAAACACAAGCCCTTACAAAATGGGCTTRATAGAGTGGGCCAAAGAAAAATAAAAACCAAGCTCAATTGGCCCAATACAAAATTAAAAACAAACTTAATGAACAAGCCCAATAAATTCAAGTCTTTTAATTTAATAAAACACCGGCCCAATAACTTAAAATGGTTTATTGGGTCGACCCAATTTTAAAGATTAAAAACCCCATTGGAATTAAATCATTTCTCACAAACGATAATTCTGAAAAATATAACAATTATATTTTCGCGTCCAGAATAATTTTCTCGTATTTTTCTCAATTCATAATCACAATTACGAACCTTAGATTCAATCAAATTGACATCTAGCTTTGCTAAAATTAACAATTAATTTCTAGTTATCGTTTTCAATAATCAGGAAACACGTGGTGTGACCCTCAATAGTTCAGGTGTAAGCTAGCCGTGGGTTCACAACACATTGTGATTCGAACAACATATTGTTCTTATATGAACTCGTCCCTTAGAGTCCCTGATTAAATAAAACTCATTTTACTTAATCACTGGTCAAACCAGAACCCAGCGAGTTATGAGAGCCCTTTTGATTGGCCTCCAAAGAGACACAGAGACAGGTCACAACATAGCCTGTCCTCTAGTGAAGTCATGGTGAGGTCTGGGTCTTAAGGATTAATGTTGTACGCTATACCATAGAAATCATCTACTCGATGAGTGGGAA
>BMAC01000152.1:1019729-1059975 GCA_014905375.1 Phtheirospermum japonicum
GCGCCTAGCAACTACGCATCATAATTCCCTAGATACAACCACTTAGAGATTTCTAGGTGAGGGAGTTTAGTGAACTCATCTTATGAGCACCTACTTATGTATGTCGATGTCCAAACACCGTGACCGATGAGACGCGGTCCACATACACTAAGTACTAGTCTTAACGGGAAAGGCCTGTATCCTCATTATGGCGTAACCCTTTGACTAGGAACAAGTTCGACGAGTTACATTACGTGCTGGATTATCTCACGGTTCTGCTAGACCAATTTACCGTAATAGAGTAACTTCATCAGGACCATACCTATGCAACTAGCATGGGATTAAAGATATGGAATGCCAATATGTATAAAAGGATATTATTACGAATAAAAAACGATTGTATTATAAGCGAATGGTCAGACCACAGCCACAAGTTGGCTTGTTGGTCACCTTATTCTAACAGAAGTCGTCCCAGGCGATGAGAGTCGAACTCTCCGTGTGGGCGCGACACTTAATCCAGAGGTCTTGACAGACCTGGTGGCGCTGCTGAGAGAGAGTGTGGATGTTTTCGCTTGGTCTCCCCAAGACCTGGTGGGGATCGACCCGGAGGTCACTGAACACCGCCTCAATATTCGCCCGGATGCGAAGCCAGTCAAATAAAAAAAACGTAATGTCGGGCTAGAGAAGGAGGCCATTATAGAGGCAGAGGTTTAAAAGCTCTTGAAGGCGGGGCATATTCAGGAAATACAATTCCCAGAATGGCTTTCCAATGCGGTGTTGGTCCCAAAGACGGATGATTGGCGGATGTGCGTTGATTTCCGAGATCTAAATCGTGCCTGTCCAAAGGACCATTATCCCTTGCCAAGGATTGATCAGCTCGTTGACTCCACCTCCGGCTGTGAGCTCCTGAGCATGATGGACGCTCGCAGGGATATCACCAGATCAGGCTAGCCAAAGAGGACTGGAAATGCGTCAGCTTTATAACCCCGAAGGGGACGTATTGCTATGTGGTCATGCCCTTTGGCCTTAAAAATGCGGGTGCTACGTACCAGCGACTGGTAGACAAAATGTTCAAGAATCAGCTTGGCCGAAATATGGAGGTCTATGTAGATGATATGTTGGTCAAGAGCACGAAAGCAGTATCGCATGTGGACGATTTAAGGGAAACCTTTGATACCCTACGAAAATACAAGATGAAGCTTAACCCTAAGAAATGCGCGTTTGGTGTCAGAGCGGGAAAATTTCTAGGGTACAGGGTCACAGAAAAGGGTATCGAGGCTAACCCTGAGAAAGTAAGGGCAATTATGGAAATGCACGCACCTAAGAACGTGAAGGAGATGCAATGCTTAGCAGGATGGATCAATGCCCTGAGTAGGTTTGTGTCCAGGTCTGCAGAGAAGAGCTTGCCATTTTTCCAGGCCTTGCGGAAGAAAGCTAAATTTCAGTGGAGCGACGAATGCGAAGAGGCATTTCGATTATTGAAGGAGTACTTGGCTGGCATGACCTTGCTCACAAAACCCGTTCAAGGTGAGCCCCTGATCTTATATTTATCCGTGGGACAGCAGGCGGTCAGCTCTGTCTTGATCAGGGAAGAAGGTAAAATACAAAAACCAGTATATTTTTGGAGCAAGGTCTTGCATGCAGCAGAGGTCAGGTATGTGGAGGTGGAAAGGGCGATACTAGCTCTGGTTGGGACCGCTCGAAAGCTGCGACCGTACTTTCTGTCCTACACCATAATAGTGCAAACCAATCTCCTATTGAAAACCATAATGGACAAACTGGAAGCATCTGGGAGGCTAGTCAAATGGATTATAGAGCTCAGTGAATTTGATATCGCGTTTGAGGCTAGAACAGCAATTAAGGCTCAGGCCTTAGTTGATTTCGTCCAAGAAATGAATGGTCCCCTGGATGAGCTAAAGGAATGGACAACTTTTACGGACGGCTCTGTCTGTAATCAGGGTTGCGGGGCTGGAATTGTTCTAGTAGATACAACAGGCGTAACAACTGAGTTCTCCGTGAGGTTAATTGCAACGTTCTCTAACAATTCTGCTGAGTATGAGGCCCTTTTGAGAGGGATTAAGATGGTGAAAGACCTGGGCGCAGAGCAGGTGTGTGCTAAGGTGGACTCACAGCTTGTTTGCAAGCAAATCACTGGAGAGTTTGAAACACGGGAGGAAAATATGCAGAAGTATCTGGCCAAATTCAGAGAGCTGGCAAAAGAAATGAAAGAATTGATAGTCCTTCAGGTTCCTAGGGAAGAAAATGGAAGAGCTGATTTCTTGGCGAAGGTGGCCAGCTCGGCTACATATTGTTATGAACGAATGATCACTATATTAAGGGCAGATGGGGAGTTTGGAGCTGAGCAGGTTTGCGCGGTTATGGAACGAGAGGACTGGCATTCCCCTATAAAGGCGTACTTGGAACAAGAGGTCTTGCCAGAGTATAAAAAGGAGGCGACAAAGGTACGAACCAGAGCTGCCAGATTCTGCCTAATCAAAGGAGAACTGTTTAAACGAGGATTTGGCCAACCTCTTTTGAGATGCCTAAGACAAGCGGAAGGAGCTCTGGTGCTCAGGGAAATACATGAGGGTTGTTGTGGGAATCACATGTGGGCTAGAATTCTGGCTAGTAAGGTATTGAGAGCTGGCTATTTTTGGCCCTCGTTAAGGAAGGAAGCCGAGGTCTTCGTAAAAAAATGTGCGAAATGTGAGAAGATGGCCCCCCTGATTCATCAACCAGCGGAAGAGCTGTTAACAATGAGCTCCCCTTGCCCTTTCGCCAAATGGGGAATTGACCTGGTCGGTCCATTTCCGATGGCTCCAGCCCAGAAAAGATTTTTAGTTGTAGCCATAGACTATTTTAGTAAGTGGGTTGAGGCGGAAGATCTCGCAAAAATAATGGAGGAAGCAGTGATGGGGTTTATATGGAAAAATGTTGTCTGTCGTTTTGGTGTGCCCAGAGTTTTTATATCGGATAATGGTACCCAATTCACGGGAGCCAAAATTAAGGCCTGGTGCGTTAAGATGAAAATCCAGCAGCATTTCACGTCTGTATATCATCCGCAGGCGAATGGTCAAGTCGAGGTAACCAAACGCATTCTTGTCCAAGGGCTTAAGTCACGATTAGAAAGATCCGGAGGGAAATGGGTGGAGGAGCTAAATGCAGTACTCTGCGCATATCGCACAAACCCCAAGGAGAGCACGGGCGAAACTCCCTTTAGCCTCGTATATGGCATGGATGCTGTGGTCCTCGCAGAAATTAGTCTAGAAACTCATCGAGTGCAGAATTACAACCAGGCCCAAAATGAAGTGTTAATCCGAGAAGATCTGGATTTAGTCGAGAAGAAGAGAGACCAAGCGACGGTGCGAATGGAACACATGCGAGGACGGATCAGGGCGGTTTATAATAAAACAGTTCGAGAGAGGCGCTTCCAAGTAGGGGACCTGGTTCTTAAAAGACCTGATTTGGGACAAGCTAAAGGGAAGCTAGACGCCACTTGGCAAGGACCCCTCCGGGTCATCCAGGTTTTGATCGGAGGAGCTTATAAGTTGGAAGAGCTGGATGGGACAGAGGTCCCTCGCGCCTGGAATGTTACCAACTTACGTAAATTTTATACATGATTGTAATTTCTAAAAATTGTTTATTGGATTGAATAAAATTACAGGTCTTCTTGCATATCAAACGATTGAATACGTGTTTAAAGCCAGGATTGTCTAAGGACGGATGTCCTCGATTTTACCTGACCTGATTGTCGGTTTAAAGCCAGGATTGTCTAAGGACGGATGTCTTCGATTTTACCTGACCTGATTGTCAGTTTAAAGCCAGGATTGGCTAAGGACGGATGTCCTCGATTTCACCTGACCTGATTGTCAGTTTAAAGCCAGGATTGGCTAAGGACCGATGTCCTCGATCTTACCTGACCTGATTGTCAGTTTAAAGCCAGGATTGGCTAAGGACGAATGTCCTCGATTTTACCTGACCTAATTGTCAGTTTAAAGCCAGAATTGGCTAAGGACGGATGTCCTTGATTTTACATGACCTGATTGTCAGTTTAGAGCCAGGATTGGGTATGGACGGATGTCCTCAGTTTTACCTGACCTGATTGTCAGTTTAAAGCCAGTATTGGCTAAGGGCGGATGTCCTCTTCCTCACGCTTGATCTGGAGCTTGAGACACCTCTGTAAAATCTTTCACGAAGTGCGTGGACTCTTCCAAGTCACCTAAATTGGCGATGGTTGGAGAATTGGCCACCACCATCGCCAACTGTTCGGGGGGAGGAGAAGACGCCGAGGAAGAGGAACAAAAGGTCTGGCGAATGTGGTCGGCAAAAGCCAGATCATCCAGCAAGTGGAGGCGGTCGTCTTCAGCAGCATAGGTGAAAGAGGTAGGCTCAGACGCACCAGTAATAGGGGCAGCTTGGTTAAAAGGCAGAGAAGGATTCTCAGATACCCATTTGGCATGAGCGTCCATGCCGAGAAGGAAGAATTCCTCCGCCTCGAGAACCAGCAGGTCATAAAGCTCGAGCGATCCTAGAAAGTCCTGGCGTGTGGTAGCCCGAAATTGGATCAAGCGCAGGCCTTCCTCAGAGTTCAGGAATCCAAGCCTCCCTTTTGCTTCTCCCTCCGTGAGGCCTTTCACCTCTCCATCGGCTTCGCCTTCAGCCTTGGCCTTTTTGGCTCTCTCCTTGAGTTTCTTGAGTTCCTCCTCGTGCAAAATGGCCTGAGCACGGGCCCTGCCCTCCACCTCCTGCTGCGTCTTCTTCGACTCTGATAGCTCCTCCTTGATCGTAGCCAGCTCTGCTTTGAGCATCTCTGCCTCGCCGTCAAGGCCGTGACATTTGGCCAACAGCTCCATCCTCTGTTTCTTCAAAAGCTCGATCTCCGCTTTCAGATCTGTTTGCAGTAAAGTGCTGCGCGTCCGGGCTAGCAGAGAAGCTCTGAACACCACCGTCTAGAGGATAGAGTAGAGGAAAGTTATCCAAAAACTTATAATAAGGGGATAAGAGACATATGGTCAGTGCTTTACCTGTGCCTCTGACCGGCAGAAGGCTTCTACCAGTTCGGGATCGGACATCTTGTCCGCGGTCCGGCGATCAGCAGTGGGAGCTAAGCCCATCATGAACTGCCTAGCAACTTCACTTGGGCATTTCAGGACAGACCTGTTGAATAAGATCTGGTTAGGGTTATAGGGGACCTGAAAGGCCTGGGGGGCTACCTCAGGGATGACTTCTGGCTCAGACCTCTTCCTTTTTCGCTTCTGCAGATGCTCTTCCTCAGGATCTTCAGAAAGCGGGATCCCTTGGACTGGGGCACCCAGCTCAGGTGCGGCTCTCCTGGCCGACTCTGGATTCTTTCTTACTGTCCCAGAGGGAGGGACGGTAGCAGGAATGACCTGGGTCTACCCCTGGGCTGGATCCACAGGAAGTGCTGCCAAGGTGACCTCCTCTAAAGTAGGAGAAGCTCGGGAGGATTCTCCCAGTAGGATCTTCTGACCAGCCCTGGCGGCCTTCACTGCCTTGGCTTCCAAACGTGCCTGCAACATATTCACTGGAACAGGAAGATAGAGCTGTTAGTACTTATCAATGGTGAAATTACAAGGATAAATGAACGAGCTGCGTGAAATAATACCAATGCGATTGGGTAGGGGACCGCTCTGTTGTTGGGTTATGAAGAAGTTTAGGAGGTCAGGTTTGAGGACTTTAGTGATGTCCATGGGCTTGGAGTTGAGGGTTGCTATTTTTTGGGCTACGTGAGGGGGCCTTTCACCCCGGGGTAGGGAGGCCTGCTATTGCAAGAGATCGATGGAGATAGGAGAAAAACCCCAATCTTCAGAACACTGGACGAATAAGAACTTCTTCCTCCAGGCCTTATGGGATGTAGGCAGACCAAACAAGAAATAGACGTCTGGTCTGGCAGAAAGATAGAAAAAGCCTGAGGAACTCTTAGCCAAGAAAAGAGAATAAAAGAGTTGGGCCGTGGGAGTTATCCCGGAATATTGAGCTGCTAGATGAAAACCCGCCATTACCCGGAAAGCATTAGGGAGAAATTGATGTCCCGGAATCTGGTACATCCGGGAAACAGCAAGGATGAAAGGGTGGACGGGAAGTCTTAAGCCGGCGTGGAATTGATCCACCTAAAAGGTTAAATGTTGCGGCGGAGGAGCGGAGGCTCTCTCGTCCGGTGACGGACTGGTGAAAATAAAATTGTTGGTAATATTAAAGGTGGCACGGATGTCTCGCAAGGTTTGATTGCTAACAATGGAGGAGATATTGTCAGCAGGGGGATTTGGGAGAATTACGGGGCGTCTCCCTAAGGGTACAGGAAGCCCCTCTTGAGGAGCCGCCGGAGGCGACTCGGAAGAAGAAAAATTTACAGTGGAGGTAGAGTTCTCCGGCACGGCGGATGAACTCCCCCCGGTGGAATCAGACGGAGGAGGAACTATTGACATGATTAAAAGGGGTTAGAGGGTACCTGGTTGTAAGATAGCGAAGGCTGGACGAAAGTGGAGCGAAGTTGTAAAATTGTCGGGATTTTGAGAGGGAGAGAATTCAGGACGATATGTATGCGCCAGACCTGGTTTGGGGTAGCTCTGACTCAGAGTAGTTAGACACATTGTGGGAGGTCTAGAACAGCTCTGTCTTAGAGAAAGATCTAAATAACCCTCCTACTGATGTCATTAATATCAGGAAGAGGTGGTTATCGCCCGTGTCCCCTCCTGAAAGTAGCTATCTTGAGGAGATCACTAAGCCTGAGGATTATGCCGAACTGAAGTTTCGAGGACTGGCGTTTAGCCTGGTCTGGGTGGTAGACCTGGTCAAGCCCTCTAAGAAATAGAGCTCATCCTCACTATAGCAAGATTTGATCTGTTGAGAGGCCGGKYCAKAAYAGGCAAGAAGAGCTGGATGACTACAGGCCTRGRTCCTTGAATGCTGRTGAAATKTTAGAGCTAGGATAACGRGGGGTGGAGGTAGATCTGGAACATGGAAGATCTGTTTCTCAGACTCCCCAGGGAGAGGCAAGTGGGACCACTTGTCAGAATTTGTTGCACAACGGCCCGAGATTCGCYGRGTGTGCTCCMGAGATCCCGGCTGGGGTCCCCACTAGGAAAAGCTATAAATATCTCAGCCCCAAGGCTGAGAAAGGTATGTTATTCTCTTGAGCATTCTTGCTTTCCTTCTGAGAAAACACCTCAAACGCTTACTGACTTAAGCATCGGAGAGGTTTCCACCGGAAAACCACCGGTGGTCCTTTCTAACTCTTGTTTGTGGTGCAGATCAGGGAGGTGTTCAAGGTTCCAGGGGTTCTCAACATTGGTCATATTTTTAGGTTGAAACAGTAACCACTCTTCAAAAGATATTTTTGAAGGAGAAAGCATAGGGGATTTATAGGTTGGTGCCTTGTACGAGTTCGAAGACTTGTGTAGGCCATCGGGAGGTTCCTTTGCCAACATGGGGCCCATAGGGGTGGAATAAAGAGGGGTAAGAGCACTCGGAATAGAAACCACTTCCTCGTCGGATGGCGGTACAACCGTATTATCAACCACCCCACCACTTCCAAGGACCGTGACCGCAAGAGGGTGCGAAGGTTGGTTTGGCAATTCGTCTTCCTCATTCGCTTGCTTCAACATATTCACATCAGTTTCCAATTACTCAATTGTAGTGCCTAACCCATTGGTCGTAGCCTCGAGAGCGTTAAACTTATTATCATACGAAGCCAACGTGACGGAAAGTGTTTTAAATTGTTGCAAAATGGCCAACAGATTCAGATCGGAGGGCAGAATAGGAGCATTCACCGGAATATGTAGGGCGGGAGGGGCATTTTGGGCATTGAAGCTCACACCGCCAAACAACTCATACGGATCGAGATTTTAAGAACTATTATTGGCACCAATCGGGGTATGATTGAAATTGTAAGCATGATGACTTCCATATGGGCCGGGATTCAGAAATTGGCCACCCACATTCCCATTTGGATTAACAAAGCCTCCATTAGGCATATTCGTGAATTGATTGGGAGCATCATAACCACCATATGGACTAGATGTTGGAGTGTGCATATTCGGAAAGTGATTGGGAGCACCATATCCTCCATACGAACCATTCATACTCGTGAATCCTCTCGACCCAACATGGTTTGCACCATGCCCTCCCATGTTGGGTCGACCATAGCCGATCCCACCATTGGCAACCTGGTTTGCACCATGCCCTCACACGTTGCCAAATCCATTATACATCACCCCATTCCCAACATGGTTTGCACCATGCCCTCCCATGTTGGGAATGTATTCACCATAGCCACAAGTACCTAACATACTTAGCAAAAACATCAAATACAAAAGAAAGCTAGAAACACAAAGAAACTACAAGCAAATCGAAAGCCTTAACCAAGCCGAGTCGCAATGGCACCATTTTGTTTTGTAATAATTTAGTGGTATAAAAGGTTCCTTGGCTCGGTATTATCAGAATTTGATTGGTTATATAGATCAATGTGTTTTTAGCTTAAGAAAATAAAAGGAAAATATAAAAAACTAAGGAAACTATGAAAATAAACTAATGAAACATGTAAATAACTAATTAGGAAGTTAAAATTGCAAATTGGTAGAATGCCTCAACCGTGTGCCTTAATTGAAATTGCAAGCAAAATTGAAAATAAGCAAGTAAAACCAAAGTTTCATCAAGTACAACTAGACTGGCCTATAGTAAAACCATGCTTACATGAACATAAAATCTAGAAAAGTGCAAATTGAAAAATATTAAAAGCATCAATAGAAAGAGCATGAAAATTTGACGTCAAAGTTTAAACTTTACGTAAAATAACAAGCAACCAGAAATAGATCTAGGATTTAGCATGAAACAATGCATGAAAATTTAATTCAAAATAAATCATATGAAAAACTCAAAATAAGGACGATCTGAGACTCGATCTATGATCTAGACTTGTCACTTATCTAGATTACATGGACGATTCACAAGATATAACAAGAAATCAAAGAGCTAAGACAAAAAGCATAAATTGAAGAACAAGCATGAAAATAAAGTAAAGCTTACTTGAATTAAAGGGAAGGAGTAACAAGCTTGAATTAAATTGAAACAAAGTAGAATCCAAGAAAGTACTTGAATTCTTCTTAGGATTACAAACATAAGGCAAAGCTTAAAAATTAAATCTAAGATCTAGAGCTTGAGAATTAATCTAAAGTCTTAAGAGAGAGAAAGTAGACCTGAAAACTAGAGAGAAATTAACCCCAAACCTATGCAAGGGTGGGGGTGAGAGCTTATGCCTTTGTTGGTGAAAGATGTTGGATTATATAGTTGCTTGTAGGGGCAAAGACATCAAAAACACCAAAAATCCCGAGAGTAACTGCGATGCAGTCGATCGACTGCAGGGTCGGTCGATCGACCGCCTCGATCGACTGCCTTGCTGATTCAAAGTTGGCTACTGCCGAGCAGTCGATTTTGGAGCTTTTAGTCGATCCGTGGCCATTTGATCGGCCTGTCCTCAGTCAATTCGACAGTCGATTCGGGCTGCTTCTGGCTTGGTTTTCTCGTTTCGGCACAGATTTTGGGCCTCAATGTCTTGCCTCGAACCTAAGCGTTTGCCGGAACGTCTTGTCACGAATCTAATTCAATTAGCGACCTACAAAATAAGAATTATAAACGTAAAAACCCCAAGAATCGCACAAACATTACCAATTTTGAATAAATGAAGCTTAAAATGTTAAAATAAGAAAATAACCTAAAAACCTAATGAAACACGACTCAAAACTACTAAAAACAACTCTAAACCCTAATTAAGAACACGGGAAAAATACCACAATTACATGCAAAACACCACCGCGCATGACCAAGCCCGTCACCATTACAACCAATCATTTCATCCGAGTGATGATTTGATTGTATGGGTTATCGATTGTGCTTTCATATTTCTTCAATTTCAAAAATGAATTATCATGAAATTGTTCAGTAATTTTGTATCATTCTGACAATTTTTGCATAATTGGACTGTGCGTCTCATTTGTCTTCAAAACACAATTGGAATCTACAAACATTTTAAAGAGGTTTTGTAGTGTGCAAGGTTTCGTAAGTATGCATACAACTGATCCCATTGATCTCGATAATATCATAGTGAAATATATCAAGCATTGATCTACTATTGCCAAGTGATTTCTTAATTTTATATTAGAAGAATCAAATCTGTTTTAAGATTATAGGGAAACTTTCACAAAATATTATTATTTATAAATCGAATAGGAATATCTTCTAATACAAATCGTCAATCATTTTTACAACGTAAAAATCGAAGTCGAAAATGAATATATAAAACCCGAATCACGTGTAGAACACGTTTTCCTAAAAATAGATTCGTCCCCTATTCCGGACGTCTGCTTCCCAGGATAAGACGGGTAAACTGGATTACCTTCGTCTTCGGCGAAATGTCAATCATGCCTAAATTTATCACCAAAAATGTAAGAGGCCAAGAGAACTTTTATCAATATGCAATGGTTTATTTCTTATGCAAATATGTGGAATGTGGGTTCGTTATCATTCTCTCTTGTTGATCTTCTCAAGATTGCTTTATAAAGGCTAACATATGGTGGTTACACAATTCAATACTCATTGAATTGGGTGTTAAACTACCATTACCTCTCCATTAAATATTGGAGTTACAAGCCATTAATATCCAAAATACCATTTGGATAAAAACAATAAGAAAATAATAATTTTCCAACAGAATTGACCCCATTCATAAATATCATCGAACGAGTAAGGAGACGAAGACAACTCTTTCCTTCCCCCGATGAGAGTCCATCCGAAGCTACCCCAGCCACTATATCGAACATTCCACAATATGGCGGCCGAGGAACTGGAGGAAGAAGCGGAGGAACGAATGGTGGTCGAGGGAGAGAACATGACAACCGTACTACCAGTGTTCTAAAAATAGCTAGGCGGACGCTAGGCGCCAGACCAGCGCCTAGCGCCTAGGGCGCCTAGGCGGGGCCTAGAATTTGAGAACAAATACCCTGATTTACAACATTACATCCAACATTTAATAGTTTAACATACTACCTGCTACACAATAAAGTTTATGACAATTCAAAAAAAAAATCACAAGTTCAAAACTCTAGTTCAATTCAAAATTCAAAACAACATAAATCCATAACACACATTAKAAAATCAAAATAACTAAATAAGTACCATTTAAGCATTAGAAACAATAATAAACATAAGTACTAACTAGCAACACCAAGTGGATCTTCTTCTTCTTCTCCATAATCATATAATACACGCTCTTCATCCGACTCAAATTCAAAGTCATTCTCATTCACTTCTTCTTCATCCTCGGATTCAAAATCATCTTCCCCAAGCTCCCTCACTCTTGAAGGCTCACCATCAAGTCCATCACCCACCTCATCATCATCATCAGATAACCCAGGAATAATCCACTCTTGTGCTTTACTTGCATCACTAGCAAGAAGCACATATTTATCTTTTCCCCTCTTGCGTTTGTTCAATAAACGTGAATTGAATTGAACATATACTAGATTATTTAATTATGAAACATCTATTCGATTCTTTTTTTTAGTATGAATCTGTAAACAAAATGCAACAAAAATAAAATTATTTTCCATGTTCTACAATATAAACATAAATAAAATTGTTATTTCTTAATAAGATAATAATGATGGAATAAATTTATAAGAAAGAAAATAATGAAAGTAAATTGGCCATCAAACCCCTTCAAATGCACTCCAATTCCTTTCACATCCGAATGAGCTAGTGGTTAATGACAAGATCCTCATAGCAATTTTTTTGCAAATTAGGTGTCGCATAACCATAATTTAACCACCAAGTTGCTACATGAAGTCAAAAAATAATACAATAAATTAATGACTCATTAATAGTTAGTATTTTTAAATTTTAATTTTTAAAGGAATAATAAAAGATTAGAAATGAAATTTTTTTTCACCTGGATCAAACTTGTCATCATTTATCTCACATTCTTTCGCGGCAATGACCCTTGCAAAAACTCCTCCTTTGGTTTTATAAATTGGCAACTCACCATTCATAACTTTATCATTCAAAGGAAAGTTTCCATGACAAATAATATCAAGACATTCAATAGCTCCATCTGAGACAACTTGATCTAAAATGAGATTTGGATCCTTGTAATGATAATAAGGATTCAATAGATAAGCCATGAAATGCAACGGGATGTCCAATCTATCTTTCATCTTCGCATCCATTATCTCCAAGATGGGATCGTAGTTTTTGGGATAATTATTTAGAGAATTTTTTATATCTTCCTTTGCTTGCAAAATCTCCCCATATATAAATCCCATTGATGGCTTTCCATCTGCATCGGCAATGTGAAGTACCTTTACCAAAGGTGCAAAAACGGTCAAGCAAGATCTTACACCATTCCATAAACAAATAGCCATTACAGTATTATAACTTGCTTGTCTTTTGACGGTCTTAGACCATTTGCACTCATCCCACTCAGAGCTACTAAACATTGCCTTCAATTGCGCTTTATTATCCATCAAACTTTGCAAACTAAGGAATGAAGATGCAAATCTTGTCACTCCGGGCCTCACTATGTCCTTTTTCTTTGTAAAAGGTCTCATCATTGCTAAGGTCTTATGATGTGCATAGATGAAGATGGTCAAGGCTTTAGCTTGATCGAGGATCTTCTTGAAGCGGGGTAGTTTTGCAATGCCCTCCAGCATGAGATTAATGGTGTGCGCGGCACATGATGTCCAAAAGATAGTTGGCCTTTTCAAACGTAATAATTTTTCCGCTCCCATATTGTTTGAAGCATTATCAGTCACTACTTGAATGACATTCTCGGGCCCAATTTGCTCAATACATTGATCAACATACTCGTAAATCATTTCACTCGTGTGTGCTACATCGGACGATTCCTTAGAAGAAAGAAATACTGTACCTGCCTTCGAATTAACACACAAGTTCATGATGCTTCTTCTCTTTCTGTCACTCCAAGCATCAGTCATAAGCGAGCAACCATTTTGTCTCCATGCATCTTCATGTGGCTTAACTTTGGCTTTGGTTCTCTCGACCGCTTTTTTCAACAAAGGCTCTCTTATTTCATATTGGCTAGGAGGTTTCCACTTTGGTACAAATTGACCAACTGCTTCAGTAAATAGCCTAAAAATTTCAAGATCAAATGCATTGAAAGATATGTCGGCTTCATAAATCCAATCTGCTAAATATTTTTTCACCGTATTAGATCTTTCTTTCCAAAGGGCATCATTTATGTTTTGTTCTCGCACTGTCTTTGCCACATTTAAGGATGCTTCAGGATTAATGGATGTAGCAAATTTGTCCATTGGACCAAGAGAACGGGATGGCTTTGATCTTAATGACTCTCTCAACTCATCTTCTTTTTCTTCAAGAGACTCAATTCCCAACCCCTTAATATTTACAGATGATATCAAAGCTTCTTCGTGTTGTTTCAACCTTATCTTCTTGGCTTTTGCTTCATTAATGGCATTTCTACATTTAGCTTGATCTTCACTTGAAGCTCTCATACAAGCAACGACATTTCCTGGAATTCTAGCTATGTGCTCCTTCAATCTACGAACACCCCCGTACATAACCTTGCCACATAACTTGCATTGTACCTTGTCTAAGTTGGTTGGATTAGCTAAGATACCATAATCTCAACTAACATCATTTGATTTTCATTTAAGATGAGACTCGCTCTCAGATGAAGGTCGAGATTCACATGGATTGCTACCCATTGCCGAATTGCTAGAAGCTTCCATTGAGTACCTACACGACAAGTGAATAAACATTAAATATAATTATTTTATATTTATAATTATTCACAATTGAGTACCTACATGAAAAAGACAATCACCAAGTAGCCCACACCAATCTTCACTTCACTAATAATTATTTTATTAGTAGCCCATCCCAACCATCTCCTAATAGCCCAGCCCAACCATCTCCTTACTTCACTAAAAATCACCAAGTAGCCCAGCCCAACCACCTCCTAATAGCCCAGCCCAACCATCTCCTTACTTCACTAAAAATCACCAAGTAGCCCAGCCCAACCATCTCCTAATAGCCCAGCCCAACCATCTCCTTACTTCACTAAAAATCACCAAGTAGCCCAGCCCAACCATCTCCTTACTTCACTAAAAATCACCAAGTAGCCCAGCCCAACCATCTCCTAATAGCCCAGCCCAACAACAACAACAACTCAAGCATTTCACCACCCCGTACCCTCTCTCACTCTCTGCAACCAACAACAACAACTCAAGCTTAAACCCCCAGTAACCCCCAATAATTACAGCTTCATTAAACTTCAAGTTAATGCTTACGAAATTCATTAAATAAACTTCAAGCTAATACTTACCAAGTTAATTACAGCTTCATTTTAACTTCATTAAGCTTCATTAAACTTCAAGTTCATTAGATTGTTTCATTAAACAGATCATTACAGCTTCATTATTCATATATTCATTGTGTACAATTCCAAGACTCCCATAATCGAATAAGGTAACAAGATTTATTTACAAGTTTTTCTTTGTGTACTTTCATCAAAACCTTGTATACATTATTAGATAACATAAATATATCTTCTCAAATTCTCTCCATCTCCTCACATAACATCAACATCCTAAATATTACAGGTTTAGTAGTTTATTTATATATACTTTATATTACATAACCTAACCAAATCCAAAATCTCAGAATAACACTCAAATAGAAAAAAAAACATGATATATATATACATACCAACAAGTCAGCCACCAGGTTGTGTTTGCGGTGGGGAGCTGAGGAGGACGGCGGCGGTGGCAGTGCCGGTGGGAAGAGGCAGCCGCAGCAATCGGGGATGTCAAGTCAAGACCCTTTTTTTTTCGAACAATGTCTGTAATAGATTTTTGAATTTTCTACTCTGTTTCTTCTGTCCCGTTAACAATTCAGTTTTGTCCAGAAAATTAAAAAAAAAAATTCATTAATCGCGCGGCGTCTAGGCAGCGCCGAGAGCGCCTAGGCGGCGCCTAGACGGCGCCGAGGATGCCGAGCGATTTATTCGTCCAATTTTCAAAAATCGTGGGCGCCCGGGTGGCGCTGAGCGCCTTGGCGGGCGCCTAGGCCGCATTTTCGAACAATGCGTACTACCCCTCAAGGCCAACGAAACGACAACCAAGACCAAGATCCACAAATATTTCCTTTTATCGATAACCAAGAGCATAATCAAGACAAGGATCCGAGAGGACCCAAAATCCTCGATGATGGAAACAACATGGGTCCCTAGCCCAAAGATATTCGTCGAGTCATGGTAGAGGAAAATCCAATCGATGATCCTCAAATCATTCGAACGCCACAACACTTCCAGAACCGAGAAGAGGCTCGATCCTTCAATGCTTGGGCAAATCAGAAGTTTGAGCATAACCACGTTGGTAACGGTGGGCTCCAGCCCCGAAACAACCAACGAAATCATTATGAGTTCGAGAACCAGAAGCGAGAGCCGAATTATTTCCGAAACAAGGGAGAAGAGCGGCCGTACCGAGCTTGGAAAAATGATGAATACGATGATGAGGACTACCAACATCATGAGGATAAGTAGTATTTTAGAAATTATGAGGGTTACGATGGACGAAGAGATTTCAGTGAATGAGCAAATTTCGGTGGAGGACGAGGCTCTTGTTATCCAAACGAACGCTGACAAGAAGACCTCATGTGCCCAACTATTGGTCTGTACAGCTGAATGACAGTCTTAAGCCCCGCGGCAAGAGACTATGATTTAAAGTCTGACATTGTCAACCAGCTACCAACTTTCTACGGCATGCCAAATGAAGATCCGCTCAATTTCATTTGAGAATTTTACGCAGTGGTGTCCGGAATTCCCGCGTTTGGACTAAATAATGGTCAGCTTAGAATGAGGTGTTTTCCGAACTATTTTAAGGAAGAGTCCAAGTAGTGGCTTCTATCATTGAAACCTAACTCCCTAACTAATTGGGGTATGGTGTGCAAGAAATTCGTGGCAGATTCTACTCGGCCCAAACGATAGCCATATTAAGGAGAGAGATCACCAATTTGAGCAGATGGACGGAGAATCATTCCACGAAGCGTGGGAACACTACAAAGAACTCCTACAGGCATGCCCGCATCACAACAAAAATCCCCAAATGGTTAACAACTATTTCCATGAGGGACTGCTGCCGATCTACAAGCAACAAGTTGAAACAAAAGCCGGCAACTTTGGAGACCCAACCGCAAGAGAGGCTTGGGACCTATTTGTGCTCATGAGTGAGAAATCGCAGTAGACAAGCTCACGGCCAAGAAAAGTCAAAGTGCACGAGGTTTTAATTTTTCAAGAGAAGAATAGCAAGATTTAGGAACTCACGAAACAAGTTTCTATGTTGGCGAACATGATGACGCAAGAGAAGGAGACGACGCAACCGTCACACGAAACATGTGGGATTTGTGGAGCATTTGGACATGGGGACAACGCATGTGATGTGACGTTTGATGAGGATGAGGAAGAAGAGGTGAACGTTGTGCAAGACTTCCAACCCAACAACAAATCGGGTCAAAAGTTCACTAAAATCTACAATTCCTACTCGAACTCATACAATCCAGGTCTCCGAGACCATCCGAACCTCAGGTATGGCCCGGGAAGTCCCTATTACGTATCGGTGCCTAAATAAATGGACCCTCAATACTTGGCACCACCTCCCCCAAACAGGAATCAAGGAGGCCCGGGTAACTATAAATCATATCCGAACAAAGGCCAAGGGAATTACCAACAGCGCTCTCCCAAAGGGAAAAATAACTTTGGCCAACAAAAATACCAAGCTCCACAACAACAGCAACAATTTCCACTTCCACTAGATCCCGACGAAGAGTTATGACTTTGGCGACAGAGGCAGGAAATTGAAACCTTACGCAATCGAGAAGAGAATCTTCATACCATCAGGGAAAATAAGCTTACAAAAAAACAACTGATAAGTTGGAAATGATGATGGGACAAATCTCCGCGTCATTAGAAAAATGTGGATCTGACCCCGGAAAATTGCCCAGTCAACCTGAACAGTCATTGGCGATACATGTACTTCGGGGAGGGAAGAAGGTTGATAATAGAATCGGAGAGTTAGGGGAGGAAGATTTTGAGAATGAACCAAGTTTGAAATAAAAAGAATTAATTGTTGACGTGCCTCCTTTGATTAGAAAAAAGGTGGCAATTGAGGGCATCCATAAGTCCAAAAACCCATATGTTCCAGGTTCGCTTACCGGGATCTTTCAATGTAAGGGCACCGATTCTAGAAAATAAAGCGCGGCCAAGACATCCGAGCGGATAGACCAAGAATCCGGCCGGATGGGAGTAAAGAAAGAATTGTCCGGTTGGAGGAGCAAAGGATCCGACCGGAATCGAGAACATGAAGAATTATCCGGTCAGATAATCACAGAATCTGACCGGATTGAAAGACAGAAGGAAACATCCAACCGGATAGACGGTAATATCCGATCGAACAACAAGGCAGAAGCTTTATCCGATCAGACTGGAACTGGAATCCGGTCGGAGGACACTCCTAAACAGGGGAATCCAGTGTTTCCAAGCCACAATGCGTCATAAATGAACCCGGCCATTTCCAAATCACCTTAAACCAGCAAAGGAGAACAAGAAATTCACGGAACTCTATAACATGATGAAGAACGTGAACGTCAACCTTCCACTTCTTGACGTGATCAATGCAATGCCGGATTATGTCAAATTTTTCAAGGAACTCGCATCAAAAGAGAAACAGCTGGAAACAAATGAGCGGGTTGTGTTTTCAAAAGAAGTAAGTGCCATATGTCACCAACCACTACCACCAAAAGTGAGCGATCCATGGAGTTTTTGCATCACGATAACTCTCGGGGATGGACAAAAAGCACGAGGAATGCTCGATTTAGGGACAGGGATCAACTTGATGCACTATGCCCTTTACAAACAGTTCAACCTTGGGGAGATGAAAGAAACAAGCATACGACTTAAACTAGCCGACCGTTCAATAAGATATCCATTGGGAGTGGTTAAAGATATTTTGGTGGAAGTCGGCTCTTTAGTGGTCCCCGTGGACTTTGTGATACTGGACGTTGGGGAGGTGGCCAAATCAAGAAAGGAGCACACTATTCTTTTGGGCAGACCATTCATGGCAACCTCGCATACCATGATCGACGTGCGATGAGGAAGAATGACCTTTTCTGTGTTTGACGAATTAGTTACATTTTCGCTCAGAGTCATCCAGAATGTCCCATCACCTTTGTTGGGTCCTGATTGCTCTTATCTTGGTCTTGTGGACCAATGTGTGAGTGAATTATTCCGTTTCATACCTTTAGAAGATTTGAACATTGAGGACGACGATTTTGACTCGAATGAGGAGGGGGTAGTCGATCTATATGTGATTGAGGAAGAAGATATGGGTGAAACATCCATTGGGCCAGTACTGGAACCTAAAGTGGAATTGAAGACACTTCCGAGCCACCTCAAATATGTTTTTCTTGAGGCCAATGAGAAGAAACTCGTGATAATCTTCACGGAGTTAGCGGAGAATGAATAAAAAGAGTTGATCGAGGTTCTCAGAAAATACAAGCAAGCCATTGGTTGGAGCATCAGAGACATTAGAGGAATAAGCTCGGTCACATGCATGCACCGGATTGAGTTAGAAGAAGGAGTAAAACTGATAAGAGATGGACAGAGACGTTTAAACCCTACACTCATGGAGGTAGTCAAGAAAGAAATTCTCAAGCTCATTGACGAGGGAATTATCTACCCTGTGGCAGATAGTTAATGGGTTAGCCCAGTGTACGTCGTTCCGAAGAAAGGAAGCATTACAATTGTGGAAAATGATAAGGGAGAGGTCGTTCCAACGTGCCTAACCACTGGGGTGGCGCATGTGCATCGATTACCAAAAACTCAATGCCGCGATGAGGATGAACCACTTTCCACTACCATTCATGGACCAATTTCTTGACAAGCTAGCGGGACACGAATACTATTGATTTCTATATGGCCTCTCGGGGTATTACCAAATAGCGATAGTTCGAGAAGATCAAAAGAAGGCGACATTGACATGAACTTTTGGCATGTATGCCTACCGGAGGATGCCGTTTGGCTTGTGTAATGCCCCAGCGACTTTCCAAAGATGCATGCTCTCCATCTTCACTGAGTTCATTAACGACTTTCTCAAGGTCTTCATGGAAGATTTTTTGGTATATGGCTCATCCTTCTCTAATTGTTTAAGTAATTTATCTAAAGTGCTTGAGCGATGTGTTGAGTCTTGTATAACCTTGAGTTGGGAAAATTGAATTATATGGTTAAAAGTGGGATTTTACTCGGTCATGTGGTGTCAAACAAGGGGTTGGAAATTGATAAACCAAAGATAGATGTTATTGAAACCCTTTCCCTTCCCCCTTATAGATATCAAAGGAATTAGAAGTTTTCTGGGACACGCAGGTTTTTATCGGCGTTTCATTAAAGATTTTTCTAAAATTTGCCGCCCGTTGTGTAATTTGTTGAGTAAAGATGTTCCATTTGAGTTTGATGATGAATGTCTTAATGATTTTAATATTTTGAAAGAAAAACTCACACAGGCACCAGTTGTTGTTGCACCTAATTGTCCCTTCCATTTAAGATTATGTGTGATGCGTCGAACGACACGGTAGAGGCAGTCTTGGGGAAATGTGTTGATAAGTTGCTAACGGTTATCTGTTATGCTAGTTTTATGTTTAATAGATCCCAGCAAAACTGTACTACTACTGAACGTGAACTATTTGATGTTGTGTTTTCATTAGATAAGTTCCGTTCTTATATTGTTGGTTCTAGAATAATTGTGTATACCAATCATCCGGCTTTATGCCATTTATTCGCTAAAGCTAAATGTAAGCCGAGGTTGATTCATTGGATTCTTCTTTTGCAAGAATTCGACGATGAGACTAAGGATAGAAAAGGGTGCGAGAATGTGGTTGCCGATCATTTGTCTCGCATGTTAGTAGATAGTAAGTCTAGCAAGCATAAATTTGTCAATGACATTTTTCCTTATGAGGATGCTAGCACTATTGAAAACATTGATGAACCTTGGTATGCCGACTTTGTAAATAACCTTGCATGCAATATCATTCCTAACTACCTTTCAGTCCAAGAAAGGAAGAGATTTTTGTTTAAATGCAGGAGCTTCTTTTGGTATGACACGTACTTGTACAAGCGCTGCAAGGATGGAATTTATCGTAGATGCATCCCGGATGAAGAAAAGATCGATGTATTGAGGTTTTTCCATGACGAGGGAGGGCATTGCGGAAGTCAAAAGACAGTATTCAGAGTTCTCTAGTCCGGTATTTATTGGCCCTCACTCTTCGCCGAAGCATACCAATAATGCTGACAACTGTCAAAGGTCGGGCACAATAGGAAAAAATGATGAAATGCCATTGGTCCCGAACCAAGTGATTGAAATATTCGATGTGTGGGGCATCGATTTCATGTGTCCATTTCCAAAAGGTGGAGATTAAGAATACATACTTGTCGGGGTCGACTATGTTTCAAAGTTGGTGGAGGCAATCCCTACACGAAAAGCTAATTCATTCAAGAGAACATTTTCAGTCATTTTGGAGTGCCGAGGATGATTATAAGCGACGGTGGCAGCCACTTTTACAATCGTGCCTTTGACCGATTGATGAGCAAGTATGGGGTGCGACATAAAGTAGAAAGTCCTTATCATCCACAAACATCAGGGCAAGTGGAGACGAGCAACCGATAAATAAAGGCTATTTTAGAGAAAACGGTGAAACCAAAACGTAAAGATTGGGCAAAAAAGATGGTTGATGCGTTGTGGGCATAATGAACAGCTCACAAGATGGTTTTGGGCATGAGTCCGTTTGGTTGGTTTATGGAAAAGATTGCCACCTTCCTGTTGAATTTGAGCACAAAGCGGAATGGGCCATACGCACATTGAACATGAACTTGAATGAGGGAGAGGAGTATCAGAAGTTGGAATTGAATGAGTTGGAGGAGATTCGAAATGATTCTTATGAGATGGCATGGACGAGCAAGCAAAGGATGAAGGAAAAGCATGACAAAAATCTTCCCTGTAAAACTCAGGTCAAAGTGGAGTGGCCCGTATTTGATTACGAATATCAACAAATTCAAGGCGATAACTTTATACGACGAAAGAAGTAATTCCTCCTTTCAAGTCAATGGGAATCGTGTGAAGTTGTATCATGGAGGATCCATTCCCAAGAACGATCGTGAATTCATGTTATTGAACGATCCACCTCAAAATGCTTAAAACTCAAACGAGCTATCATCGATCAAAAGACGTTAAAAACTGCACTTCTTGGGAGGTAACCCAAGGATCATTTTTATAGTTTTGATTTTTCTCATTTTTGTACATATTTGTGTTCATGATATATTGGAGTTGGGAAGGTGTGGTAATGGTTTGTTGAGTGTGTAGCGAGTGTTGGAAATAAGCTTTCCCAGACCATCCGGTCAGATGCGAGATGATGACCGGTCGGATAAAACACACAGGGCTACCATCCGATCGGATGCGAGGTAATGACCGGTCGGATAAAACACACTGGATAACTATCCGACCGGATGATGATGATGACCGGTCGGAGTACACTGCTGACCTATCATCCGATCGGATGACGCTGCAGATTTAAATTGGCCAGTCGATCCTGGATGCAGATTTTGGGAAGGATATCACACAAGGTAAAGTTTGGTTTGGTAAGAATTGAGTTGAATATCTGTTTAGTTTTAGGTTCCTTTTTCTTTTGGAAATTTTGTGTAATTAGGAAAGTCTTGATTTAATATCACCTTTTCTGATCTTAGAAAGAATTTAGGATTCCTTATTTTTCAAGCCATCAACTCCTATATAAACCTTCCCCAGTGCGTTTTTTATCTTCATAAACTCTTCTATTCTTGCCACGTTCCAAGTTTTTCCAAAAAACCCAAAAGCAAGATGCAGCACTACGAAGAGATTTTGAAGGAGATGCAAATTCAGTTAGAGGAAGCTCGAGAGAAGATTCAAAAGTTAACGACTGAGAATAACAACTATCTGCGAACAGATTGTGAAGATATGTCGCTTGTTGAGAATATTGACTGATCCCGCTTATGGGGTCAAATAAATACGTTCTAAGAAGAAATATTTGAAGAATATTTGGTGAAGGCGGATGCCAAGATTGTTGAACTCAAGGCAAAAATTGCTGCACTCGAGGAGAGAATCGAGGATCTTGAGAATTTAACTTATGGACGTAACCACCTTGTAGCTCCGGCTGCGTGAATTGCTTTTTGATGTTTAGAATAAGTTGTTCTAGTTGGCTTTTCGATTTCGTTATCTTGGGACTTGGAGTTGGTTATGTATTGTTATTATTGTTATGTTCATGATTTGATAATAATAAATAAATTCCGTTCGTACGATACAATATTTTTATTTTACTTTCAAACGATCTAGTATTTCATGATTTTTGCAGGCCCAAGTCAGTATATATTTATGAACAAAAAAAAGCGTAAATATTTCTATTTTCAGGATGATCCGACCGGATGACATAAATAATCGGTCGGACATAATAAACCGGAAGGCAATCCGACCGGATGGGCATATAAGACCGATCGGACAAAACACACTAGAGGATCATCCGACCGGATGGGTGCATAGACCGGTCGGACAAAACATACTGGAGCCACATCCGACCGGATGCGTGCTACATCCGACCAGACGTCGGCACAGATTTATAAATCCTCTCCTATACTTTTTCTATTCTTCATTCTTAAACCTAATAGTTTTCTCTTGCTGAGCAATTAAAAAATGAAAAGACGATTTACACTCTCTATAGCGCTTTCCTTAGGAGGAAGGGGATTGCAAAAAATAACGCTCGTCGCATTTGAAAAACAATTTTTTTCATTTTCAGAAAAATGTCTATTCTTTGATGCTAAGTCTTTGAAAAACTTAACATAGACGGGAATGTTTCTTATCACATCAAGAAACGGCAAATTCACATTAACCTTCAAAAGCATATTATATAAATCAAGGAATTACTTATCTTGCTTTTCCGGTTGAAGGCGGCTCGGATATGGAATGGGAGGCCGATACGGATTGGATGCTTTATGGAGAAACTTAGTGGGTTCAACCTCCTTTTCAACATGTTCTGAGGACGGGGTGGTGTTTGTCTCCATGCCATCGTTCTGAATGGGTGGCTGATAGAACTTTCTTCGGGTGAAGCAATGTTGTTGTTCACGACTCGCCCACTCCTAAGCACGGTGATTGCTTTTGCTTATGATGGTTGACTTGTCAACTTTCCCGGCTCGTTCTTCCCAATTTGCGCGGCAAGTTGGCCAATAGTTGTCTCAAGCCTATTCTTCCTCTTCTCAATGCGTTGCATAAATTGCGTAAGTGTACGCAATGTTTCTTAAAGCGTTGGCGGAATGGGTGTTTGAGTCGGAGGAGGTGGTTGGAAAGATGTTTGGCCTTGCGGTGCCGGTTGGTAAGGTGGACGAGTTTGGAATGAACCTTTCCCCCTTTGTTGTTGATATGATTGTTGGGGGGGAAATTTGCTTTGTTGCTTAGAGTGGGACACCTTGTTCCCCCCGTATGAATTGTTTGACCACGAGAAATTTGGGTGATTCCTCCAACCCGGATTGTAGGTTTGAGAATATGGGTCATTGTTGCGTGGGTAACGATTTTGATACCCTTGCCCGGCTTGATTTGCTTGGTAGCATTGAACGGCTTGAGCTTTCTCTTTGATTTCTTCGGTCGGCTCAAACGTAGCTTGGGTTAATGTGCTTTTCAGTCGGCATCGGTGATTGGGGCACGCATTGAGAGAGAAGCGTGTTTTGCATTTGCAATGAGGCCACTTGCCTCTTCAACTCGGCAATCCTTTTCATGTCATCATGAGACTCAAGCGACACTTCCACTTTATGCATGGACACTTTCTTTGAGCGTGAGCTCTTCTGTTGAAAATTATAGCTTATCGACTCGCAAATGTCGTACACTTCTTGGTCCGTTCTTAATCCGATATCCCCCCGACAACATTGTCAACCATATATTGAAATGTAAGGATGAGCCCATCGTAGAAGAATTGGTAGACGAGTTCGCGTGGGTAGTGATGATGTGGGCATTGTGTCAGAAGTCCTTTCAAATGTTCCCAAGCCTCGTGAAATGTTTCTCCATCAGCTTGATTTAATGAGGTTTTCTTCACCCAGAGTTGAGCCGTCTCGAATAGTACTTCCCCATAAAACAATCGTAAACCCATATCCCAATTCGTAAGAGAATCGGGATCCAATGACATGACCCAAGTTTTACCTCGATCCTTTAAGGTGTATGGGAAACACCGCATTTTCAATTGATCTTCATGAAGGCCTTGGAGCGGAAAGGTTTGTATGATGGAATAAAATTCCCGAATGAAGTTGAGCGAGTCTTTGTTTGGGTGCCCATAGAAGGAGGGCAATAGATTGAAGTGAGTTGGCTTGAGGTCATAGTCTCGGGCCGTGAGACCCAAGCGGATGCATGATGTACACTGGCCGATCATGGTCCAAGCAAACTCTCGCATCTGGGTCGGCTGAGGGTCTTATTTTTGGTAAGGCCCGTTGAGTGGCATATACGGGCCTCGAGCTTGTTGGTAGTACGGTTGGTGTCGTTGATGATTCTACGGCGGTTATCCCCGGAAATGGCACCATTTTTTTAGAAGAGTTCTAGTGGTGTTGAAATATATCAATGGGTTCTTGGTTTGGTATTATCGAAGTTCGATTCAATTGAGGAATCTATGTGTTTCAAGCTTTTATAAATAAAAGGATAATGAAAATAAAGCAATTAACTATCTAAACTATCCTAGAAATGGAAATAGCAAGTTGGTCGGATGCCTTGGTCGTGTGCCTTAATATAAAATGCAAGCAAATAATGAAAACAAGCACAAACAAGCATTGTTTCACCAAGTACAAGCATGCATGCACAAGGTACAACTATGCATAAAATCCTAAATAATGAAAATAAGAAAAAATTGAAAGCATGAATGGAAAGAGCAATGGAAATTGGCGTGAAGTTTTAAATCTTTAAGGAAAATAACAAGAAACGAAGAGTAGATCTAAGATTCAACTTAAAACTATGCATGGAAATAAGACTCAAAATAAAGCATAGGAAAAACTCAAGAATAAAACGATCAAGGACTCGATCTATAGCCTAGATGTGTCACTCATCAAGATTCTATATTCAATTCACAAGATCAAGCAAGAAATCAAGTAGCTAAGAGAAAAAGCATAATATGAAGAACAAGCATGAAGTTGTAGAACAAAGTATGAAAATCAAGGTAAGCTTACTTGAATTAAAAGAGAAGAGCACAAACTTGAATTAATTTGCATCAAAGTAAAAACCCAAGGGAGTACTTGGATTCATCTTGAGCTTACAAACCCAAGGGAATATTCAAAATTAAACTAAGAATAAGAGAGAGAAAATATTCCAAAACTCATGCAAGTTTGGGAAATTTGAGTGATAGTTTCAAAAATGAATGTTGTCTCCTATTTATACTAGATTTAATTGGGTTTACATGGGCCAAAATAGCCCTTAAGGCTTGAATAACCAGGGTTGACCAGGGTTTGACCATATTCTTGCATGCTGGCGCGCAGCGTGGCAAGTATCTTGGCAAGTGCCGGCGCTGAGGTAGGAGCCCTTGGCGTTTGCTTGGCGAGTATTCTGACAAGCGCCGGGCGCTGATGGCTGAGGATTTGGCGAGTATCTTTGGAAAACGCCGGGCGCGGCTTGAGCGAGGAGACTGGCCAGTAGTATGGCAAGCGCCAGCGGGTGCTTGGCACGGAACTTGGCTGGAGTCTTGGCGAGTGCTGGATGTTTGGCGGCACTGCGGGCGGGTATTTTGGCAAACGCCGGACGCTGGCGGCACTGCGGGTGAGTATTTTGGCAAACGCCTGATGCTGGCGGCTACTTTGGCGAGTTGTGGCGCGGGTTGTCAAGTATTCCAGAAGGTTTGGGCGTTTTTGAGCCTCTCTAGGATTCAAGTTTGGCTTGGAGTTTGTCTTTCCTTGGCTAGTACTTTTAGCCTTCAATGCCTTTAACTATAAGAATAGGAATTTTAAACATAAAAATCCAAAATTACACCAAACCTTCAATTATTTAAACCATTTAACCCAATTAAATATAAAATCAAAAAGAAACACAAAGACCCCAAAAAATAGAAAAACAACCTAGAGAACTTAGCTAAACTACTCAAGAGCCACTAAAAATAATATAAATCCCTAATTAAAAACACTAGGAAAAACACAACAATTACATACAAAACAACTACCCCACACTTATCGGTTTGTTTGTCCTCGAACAATGAAAAGAATCGAGAGTGTACATGCAATGATCATTATGTACGAAGAAAAATCCTTGTGCTTATCCTTATTAATATGATGGGATTATCAACATAGATTCGCTATCGTCAAGCATTGCCCGTATTACTCTTTCTTCTACTACAAGCCAAATCGATGACTTCCTCTCCGAGGGAATTTTTGAGGGTGTTCGCTCAATTTGCTCAAGTGTATAGTATATAGGACGTGTTTATGCTCACGTCGGTCAATACATGCACCTTGTCAAGATTTCACAAATCGAACGCTCAAAATTGCTCATAGTACATGACCAAATAAGAATCGAAAGAGGTCTTTATTATGGGTTGTAATGTTGGCTCTCTGGTAAGGTATGGATAATTTGGATATAGTGGCTAACACACGATCAAACGTGATCAATAACACACAAAGTCCTAATTTCTAAAACCAAAGCTTATAATCGCTTCACCTTTCCCAATTCACCAAACTCTAATTCGAAACCCTTTCGTATACTCACACGCTTTTCCAACTTTATTTCACAACACCTAGAAGCTTTTTGAATTTGCTTCCTTTTACTAAACTTAGCCTTTTTGAATTAGGCTATTAACTTGAACGCACGCTTTATCACTTTTCGTGATTTTTGTTGGAGTATTATTCTTCTTCTCCCTTTTTTTTATAAGCAACTCAAAACCTGAAATACACAATCGGTTTTTCTCACATTTCTTGTCAATTAACAACATACCCTCTCACCTCATAATTTAAGGAGATATAAGATCTAAAATCGAGCTCGGCTAACAAGAAACGGGATAAAGGCTCTAGGGGGGCTCGTTTGGAATTTTTAAGTAGCTTGCATATATGGATATGGCCGAAACAAGGGTGATATATGTGCCTCGAGGTCATTTTCGAATTCAATCATGTACGAGCAAAATCAAACCTCCTCAATGCAATTTCCTTAAAAATGCAAGGAAGCCGATAAATCACACAAAGCTACTCACTAGTTTGCACCGAATTTGGGAGCAAAATCAAAAGAGCTTTTAAACCTTTGCAATCTTTTCATGAGAAAATATTGATTTTATATATATATATAAGCGGATTTTGGACGAAGCACAAAAGTTCAACTCCTCACACAAGAGGGCATAAACATGCAAAAACCCGACAAGTAAACTATTCAAACTTCCAAGCACGTGGAGTTGTTCAACAATGTAATAAAGAAACAAAAAACGACTCAACTATATAAATGTGCAAATAGTAAGCGTCACTTCGCCAAGAACTCATCACATCATCAAAACTCGATTTAAAAAAAAAAATTAATTACCCGCCACCCCACACTTAATACCGTGCAATGTCCCCATTGTAAATCAATTCGAAACAAATTACGAGGGAGGGGTGAATAAGGAACTTCCTTAACCAAGCGAGTATTTGGTCGAGCTCGGTGGGGTCCACTCAATAAATCAAGTATCCCGAGCATCAATCCGAACATGGTATAGATCTCTTGGCTTCATGACCGCTAATTTCTTAACAAAGCAATCACGGTTGGAGTCGGAAACCATAAAACGTTACTAAAGAAATGATTAAAAACACATCAAATCAAATACAAAAGTCAAATGGTCATACGAAGTCATACAATAAACGTCCGGACGTCTCCAAACTAATCTAAAAGTCCCGAATATTAAATATATATATATATTACATAACCGAGTAAACTATGAAATCAAAAGAGTTCAAGAGAGAGTGAAAAGGGTCGTGCCCAAAGACTTTCCTCCGCACCACTTACTCGTCGCTCTCCGATCCGGTGTCATCCATGCCATACCAACGGATGATGGGGATGGGCTCGTCATTTCCCGCCAATGATGGACGACTCGGGTCAAAATAATCGTCATCTTCATCTTCGCTTTCGGATTGAATCATCATCGTTCTCGTATTCTCCGCCTCTCGAGCATCATCCTCGTCATCTTCGATATCGTCATTCTCGTTTAGCTCCTCGCTCTCTCTTCCCTCCCCCTCAACGTCCGAACGAGCCATGTTTTGAACCTTCTTTCTCGCGTAGACCACCAATTCCTTCCCACGCGCGTCATTCGCTCAGTTTCTCATCGATCCTCCTTCATCTCTCTCTTGTCCAATGCTTCCGACCTCATTAACACCCCCAAGCTCTATTTCGATCCCCTCGTGTTGATGAGAAACAACAACACGTCTATTTTTGGTTTGAACTTCCTCATCCGATTCCTCATCATCATTAACCGAGTCCTTTTTCATACACATACACGACATTAGCACTTTCTTCAATGTTTTGTACTCTTTGTGACCCTCTTTCCAATATTTCTCTTATCATTCTTGCAAAACCCTCGTGGCCTCCAAGTTGCGGTCGAGACGATCGAAAACCGAATGTTGGGACGCCCTATTCTCTTCATCTCATCACTCATTTGCTGCTCTCATATCACGAACCTCTCGATAAACCCCCGCCCACCCTTCCAAAGGGGTATCGGGGGCGGTGGGCGAATCCTCGGCATGACTATGGGAGGGTCCCTCGAGTAGAGATGAGGGGTTCAAGACCCTCCTTTTCTTCAACGGCTGCATCTTCAAATCACGGGCGATAAGATTCACCTTTTGGGCCTTAAGGGGTGTGTATCCCAACTTTCGTACGTCGACTCCTGCGCTCGGCTAAAGTGGTGATTAAGGGGCAGAAACTAAGTTTTAGCTTTGGGTTGGACGCTTGAGACTCGATTGTGGAAAGTATGAGTTAAGGGATACACGGGCGTATCCCTTGGAGTGCACACCATAATAATACAAACTCCATCCGAGCAATCTTGCTCGCTTCTTGCTTCCCGAGGATGATATGGGCAATGAACATATGCATATAAAAACAAGAGTTGTCCTCGATGTCCCATGATACTCCCCTCTTGTCGTCTTTAACCACGCCGGCCTTCGAAATACTCTTCCAAAAATTTTTGATTTTTGACTCGGTGACACACGCATCCAAGTGAACCTTCTCCCCGCCAAACTCCAACCCCAAGGCTTGAGAGAGTACATTCTCGTCCACCACAATCTCTTTACTGGAGATCCTACAAGTGAAAGTGGAGTCCCTTCTATCGAAAGTGGCATAGAATTCGACAATAAGCTCCCGATAGCTCGGCCCGCGTAGACTTAATAACCGGTCGCAACCAAATAGCTTGATCATCCTTAATACGGATACATCAATCGGATGATCGGGCCGTGTGGCATCTTCCTTGATTTTCTTTATCAAGAACACTCGGGGTTCGGCAATGGCTCTCTTTGAAAATGTGTCGAATTTACAAGGTTGCTCAGTGGAAATGGTATCACGAGACTCGATTGAATGGGGTGGAACTCTCTTACTCCCATTTTTAGACGTTGTTGGAGGCATTAGTGTAGGATTTGGACGGAGATTTGGAATTTAAGCTTGCCAATAAGAAAAGTGCGCTCTCCGAGGTGTTTATGACGAAGTTTATGAAAGGTTCGGAGGCAAAATCCACAAGGAAATTGGCTAATGCTCACTCAGACATTTTTCCGAACATGTGATGAACGAGAGATTAAATCAAAGAATTTGGTGAAAATGGGTATAGGAGAATATACTAACCCCTTCAATTCAAGAATTCAGACTCACTAAGTGGTATCCAGAGGTTGGTTCCAAATGTTTACCTTGTTCAACCGTGAGATTCCATTGAGAGAAAGGCGGTTTGTGTAGGGAATTCTCGGAGAAGGTGATTGGGGAACGAAGGTCCAAAGTGAAATAGAAGAAGAACGAAACCCAAGTTGGAATCGGGTGTGGAGAATCAAGCTTATGTTGGTGAAGAGTTGAAATTGGTGTGCAATGTAAGGTTTAGGTTTGAATGCTATGAGACCCTTTCACTCTCAGTCTCCTCTCTTTTTTTCTTTCTGTTTTGTGCCCTCTTTCCCGTTTTTTTTTCTTTTTATAATTCCTCTCTTTTTTTTTGTATAGAAACAATAATGGCGCAGCGCCTGACGAGTGAGTTGGCGAGCGCCAAGGGGCGAGGGTTGGCGAGTGAGTTGGCGAGCGCCTGGCGCTGGTTTTGGCTAGTACATGGCAAGACATGGCAAGCATTCCAGACTATTTTGCCCCTTTTTGAGTTAGCTCAAGGCATAAGTGTTGGTATTTTTGACGCAAATTGGATTCCCAAGCTAGCTCCTCGAAGACCCCTTTTTGTCCACATCGTCCAACCTATCAAAATCACACACGTCCTCAAATTATTTAACTAAACTTAATTAACCAAGTAACGAAAGATCATGCCAATCACGAGAAATAGAGGAAAAAGTAAAGCTAAAAGAAATAAACGAAAAGGAAAAGTACGAAAGTGAGAGAAAAGATCACAAGGTAACACTAGATGTTCCTTGTTCCTCCCCCTCTTCTCTCTCTATATTTTTTTTTGTTTGTTTTATTTTTATGAAATAAGAACTTAAGGAATTAAGAAAATAAAAAGAAAGAAGTAAAAAGAACATGGGTTGCCTCCCACGAAGTGCTTGTTTAACGTCGTTAGCTCGACGTACTCCCCTTTTGATTAAGTAGAAATTGTAGTGAGAGGATCCACCAAGGCGATTACTTCTTCGTCGGGATGCAAAATGAAACCATGGCGGTAAGGCTTGACCCGATGGCCATTGACTTGGAATCGCTCTTGAGTCTTGGGGTCGATCAAGGTTACTGCTTCGCTTGGATTGAGGTCGTCAATCATATAGGGTACCATCCATTTGGATTTCAACTTGCCGGGATGGAGAGCCAAACAAGAATTGTAGAGAAAAATAGGCATACCAACCTCTAACTTCATCAGAACTAGCCTCAAGTGCTTGGCACGGAACTTGGCTGGAGTCTTGGCGAGTGCTGGACGTTTGGCGGCGTTGCGGGCGAGTATTTTGGCAAACGCCGGACGCTGGCGGCACTGCGGGCGAGTATTTTGGCAAACGCCGGATGCTGGCGGCTACTTTGGCGAGTTGTGGCGTGGGTTGGCAAGTATTCCAGAAGGTTTGGGCGTTTTTTAGCCTCTCTTGGATTTAAGTTTGGCTTGGAGTTTGGCTTTTCTTGGCTAGTACTTTTAGCCTTCAATGCCTTTACCTATAAGTATAGGAATTTTAAACATAAAAATCCAAGATTACACCAGACCTTCAATTATTTAAACCATTTAACTCAAATAAATATAAAATCAAAAAGAAACACAAAGACCCCAAAAAATAGAAAAACAACCTAAAAACTTAGCTAAACTACTCAAGAGTCACTAAAAATAATATAAAACCCTAATTAAAAACACAAGAAAAAACACAAGAATTACATGCAAAACATATACGGGCCTCGAGCTTGTTGGTAGTACGGTTGGTGTCGTTGATGATTATATGGCGGTTATGGTTGTTGATTGTACAGTTGTTGCTGCTGTTGGTTGTAAAGTTGGTGCGGTTCGTGTTGATTTGGTCGTGGACCTCGATGTTGATTGTAGGGGACTTGGTTTTAAATAAATTGTGGCGCTTTTATTAAAAAAGGAGAAAAGTGTCTGATTACATAGCAAACAATGAAAAAGAAACAAAAACAAAGAAACTAGCGCTTCATAAGAAATCCCCGCTTAAGAGAACTCTTTGAAGCTTTGCATAAAGGAGTAGAAACTTCGTCTTCAGCCATATCCACCCAAGAATGTGAGAAGCGATATCCATAAGGTGCAGGGCAGGAGAAGATTTTGGATCGTTGATAATGAAAGGATTAGAAGACTCCTGTTGTAATTTTTTGATTATATCAATTTGTTCCTGATCAGTGGCAGGTTTACGAAAAATAAGGGTTCGATGTTGGCTGCCAAAATCCGACTCGTCCACTATAATACCTTCATCATGTGCAAGACAAGCTATTGGAGTATGTTGAGCTGAAGGAGAGATCTTATCCGAAGAACCCATGTCCACCTGATCATCAAAACCCTTGCTCGAAGAAGTAGGTTCCTCATAAAGCACAAGCTGTCGAGAGGTGTCACAACCTATCTCAATCGATCTGCAGTCGGTCGGTTGGTTCTTCCTACAGAGCTGTGCAGTTAGATGCTCACCCTTGTCCGAGCCACACTCAGAAGTCTCAGAAGCAGTATGGTAATCTTGCCCTTCCGAACCAGAAGGAGTAACAAGAGTATCAGCGGCTTTAGGAGTCGTGTTCACTTGGTCGGGGTGAACGGGAGCGGAGGAAGAGGGCTCAGGGCCCGGAGGGGAAACCGGGGCTGGGGGTGGGAACTCATGATCGAGATTAGACTGTAACACATTAAAAGCATTGGAAGTCGTTAGGGTAGAGGTGGTAGTAGGGACATAAATTGGGCGGTGTTCCGTGCGGGTGCGGTCCTTCTGGTCCCGAGAATCCGAGCACCGACGGGAGCGTCTAGAATTAGCCTTCTGCCAGTCGTTGCTAATCACGTTTGGGGTGGTGTTGGTTTTGAGAGCATGGAAAGATCCAACAAGGTGCCCCACCATTTTTCAATACGAGCAAAAATCTGGTAGGTTCTCATAACCTAATGAGATATAACCGCAAAACCCCTTACGCTCAATCATGACCATTTCCTGGAGGGTAAGATCAAGATTTAACTCAACCAACACACGAACAAAGTGGCCAACAGAGCCATTAAGGGAACGCTCATTGATTTGTAAGGGTGTACCAACAACCCTAGCGATATCCAAAATAAAAGATTGTTCCCAGTATTCAATAGGCAGTTCATAAATGCGAATCCAGACCTGAGAAGAATCCGAAGGCACCTTATAATGGTTGAAATTTGGGGTCCACGGGGAGAGTCTAAGAGTAGAAGGACCAAGCTTCCAAGTCATCTTGGCAAAAGCACGATTTTGATCCACAGTTAGAGTGAAAGAAATGCTAAAAAAACCTTTGCCGAGTGGAACGAAATTCCAACCACCGATGATGTTCCATGCAGAGGATAGCGATTCTTTAAGAAAAATGATCGTAAGAGGTTTCGTGCCTTTCGGTTGGAGAAGGCGTCCAATAAGAGAATCTCGTAAAAGAGAGACACGGGATTGGTAAAGGGCTTCGTCAATTGTAACTGAAAAATACTCTCCCTTTTTTAGTGGAGGAGCCCCCAAAGAAAAATTAACCAGAGCCGGGTTAGGAGCAGGGGGAGCAGGTTTGGTCGTCGCGCCCGAGTGGCCCCAAAAAGTTGAGCCAGCAATGCAAGAAGCGGAATTAAAAGGAAAAGGTCGCTGCTAGGCCAAGGGAGGGCCCAAATGGGCCAGGCGCTGGGCCACCAAATCAGCATCTTGGGCAAAGGGATGGGCTGCCAATAAGAAAGTATCCTGGGCTTTGGGCTGTGCTGCAAAGAGAGAAGGGGCTGTTTGTGAGAATTCTGGGTAGCCATGGAAAAACCCAATTCATTGAGCTGGGCCATACAAAAATTAGTAGGGGCTTGGGTAAATTATGTCGCCTGGGCTGCCTGGACCGTGGGCTGGGAATTAAGGACCTGCACTTGGGATTGGGCTAAGGAATAATAGGCAAAAGGTTGGCCTGCTGTAGAAGTTGCCTGGGTTTGGGAAGAAACAAAATAAGCTGCAGGGTTGTAAGACGGGTCGGGACCCTTTCGCAATGGGTCAGAGCAAGCATTCCTGGGTTTCTATGCATGGGAAACCCTAACGGCGGGAACCCTAGGCGCAGTCAAATCGTTTGAGGAAAGCGGATCGAGCACAATCAAAGGAGACGGGGTAACCGTTGTGGCGGAGAGAGTCGGCACGAAAGTCTGGGGCGTATCTTGAATGGTCGGAAAAACACCAGTCGGTAGCGTCAGAGGGACGCCGGGAAAATAGAATAGATTACCTTGCGTGTCAAGTAATCGGTTGGGCAACCGAGCCGCTGGCAAGGAGCCAAACAAAATGGCGGCAGAGCCCGGGCCAGAGAAACTGGGATCGGAAAAGGAGGCGCCAATCATGGCAGAAGCAGATGGCGGCACGTTCTAGGTCTGTGTGAGTGACATCGGAGGGGAGACCCGCTGTGTTGTTCGCAAGGATTCTGAAGGCGTCGCACCAGAATAACATCCCACCTTAACCATAAATGGATGAGCGGGAGGCGACGAAGGCGCAAGGAACGAGCTCGCGAGGGTGGCCGAAAAAACTGTTGGGCGTGTGGCGGTTGTGATTGGGGTTGCTGTTGACCGGAGAATGAAACAAGGGGCGGCAGTTGCGGTTGACCGGCAATCGAAGCAAGGTGTTGCTACGGAACTGTGACCGAGCGGAGGTGCTACGAAGCCGGCAGCGAGACGGTAATCCGGTGGCATGGCGAAGCCTCCGTGATCCCGGCGAGTGGTCGATTAAGTCAAAAAAAATTAGGAGAGAAAACAGAGAGTTTCCATCTTTTTTCATTTTTCATTTGAGTGTTTTGGTTTTTCAAATACAACATCATTCACTTTTCACAAATGATTTGATATTTAAAATCATAAACTAAAAATAAAAATTAAATGTAAATGACACGAATATAAACCTATTTTCAAGTTACATGGCCGGGGAGACCTTAAATGTGAATTCAAATCCCGCAATTCGTACAAGTAACTCACATCCGATTGGAGAACTTAGTCCAAGGAATTCTATCCTTCCAGATGAATCAAGGGACCAAATCCAAATATCTTACCCTCAAACATTGAGAACGTAACTCGGAAATTCTCGAGGTATAACAGCTTAAAACTTGGACTTATTAAACTGCTCGAGAGTTAGTTTTTAGGGAATTGGAAAGGAGGTTGTTGTTTTGGGTTTGGGGGGTTCAATTTGTGTCGCACAAAAGGTGTTTGACCAATTGTCCGAGAGAGATTTTTGACCGAATTTTCAAGTTTTTAAACATGCGATGGCTTCCGGTTCTAGACCAAGGAGGGGAAACAATGCAAACAAGGTAAAGGGAGCAAATTGAGGGAAAGGACCGAGCAATACCAGGGGGAGGATTAGCTCTTTTTAACCTCGTTGACGAATGGGAGGTCACACTATACAAGTCATTGATCGCACGGGATGTGTACGCCCCTCAGCACATCGACATGGAATTTTAGACGGAGAAAGCTAGTGAGGGGGATAAAATGGCAGAAAAACTTGTATAGGGCATCAAGGCCCTCGATTTAGTGATGTGAGCCGACATCAAGCAACTCAACTACCGAACTCTAATTCTCAAGTTCTTCACGACCTACAAGCTCCTAGCCAATGGTTCTTTCAAATGTAGGCTCCGTGATCGTCCATTTCGTACTACCAAGGGTGGCCTCGACATAATTTTTAGCATAAACAGTGAGAGAGAGGCGAATGAATCAATACAACATGACGATTATGACAAAAATGCGTGGTGGGCTAAACTCTCCGGAGCACCACCGGATCCCGGGTGCCATTTTAATTCCACTTCTCTACGATCGAATGTCTTTTATTTGACTTACAAGTTTTTCATGCAAGTGTTTTTGGGCAAGGAGGATATCACGAGGATATCGTCGTCCGAATTGAGAGCGTTGTGGATCATGTACAACCGGGGTGATGCAAACCTATATCCTCTCTTTATGGCTGCAATCGAGAATGTTCAACGGGTGCACAAGAGGAAGATGGCAAAGCTCACTTTGGTCATGTTCATTACTGAGCTCGCCCGGTACCACGGTTGCGACCCCTACGAGAACGACATCACATACCTGAGTGTGGCAATGCAGGTCGATAGTCGGATGCACAATGGGCAAAATGTGACTATTCTGAATTTCATGACACATTCAGACAGGTTAAGGGCTAAGGCAGTCGAGGAGACCGACAATAATGAGACCGATGACGAGGAGGATGACGATGAGAATGATGAGAACGAGAACACTGAGAATATCGCGCACGGTGACTATGGCGAAGGCCTTGAGTAAAACGTATATAGTGGAGGCTATGACGGAGAATATAACCAAGGTTACTATGGTGGTGGGCCGAGCGATCATCAGTACTACTCCGATGCGCAGTGGAGGCAGCAGCAGGACTTCCAGGCGAGCATGATGGAGCAGATGAGGCAACTCAGCTCAATCAAGAGGAATACGCGAGGGATGCTCGACAAGACGCGTAGGAGGCGTGTGATGAGTCCAGGGCGTATCAGAGTTCCCTGGGGAGATTGGACGCCAACATGTACGCAATGAATCAATATCTCGCTAGGTTGAACGACAACGTCGAGGCCAACCACGGCTACCTCGTCTCCATTGATGAACGTTTGATGAGGATCGAGCACCGCTACCCACCTCCCCATCTGGATGAGATGGACTAGTAGGCAGGCCCACACCCCAATTTGTATCATATTCTATCTGAACTTCTATTTTATTTTTCATTTGTAGTGTTTTATGTTGACTCTTCTATTCGGCGTGGTTTGCGTGAGTGTCTGTGTTAAATATTTGACGTGATTATTCGCATGTTTAAACTTTTCCTACCCCCTTTATATTGATTGGTATGTTAGCAACCAGGATATTTCTTATTTATGTGTGGGGGGTGATCTGATCGGATACTTGCAGGTAACTGCCCGGATTCCATTTTACCAGCACCATCCGACCAAATGTGTGCAGGTGACCGGTCGGACAAAACCTACTGTCCTACCATCCGATCGGATGTGGGCATATATCTGGTTGGACCAAACATACTTTAGCACCATCCGATCGGATGAGGGCTACATCTGATCGGATTACTTATGTAGCCAGCCGACCATATTTGTATGCATGCATGATTCGAGTCATTTCAGTTAAATAGTCTGTTTGAGTCTTTCTTTGTGACGACATACGAATCAACCAATTACTTATGTCGACGTATGTTGAAATCATTCCCATGCTTATTTGTGTTTCTACTGGCTTGCATGTCAAAATCATGTATTGCGTGATCTATTGTTGGAGTCTTTTGAGCTTGTTTAGTGCAAAATTTTTCAAAACCTACTTATATATATAATTATTAAAATCATCACTTAGTCGTTAGCAATATCACGAAGTTTTTAAAATCTTGATCACCTTGTTTTCAAAAGTTTGAATAAAACCCTAGTGAGGAGCCTTGTGTGTTTATCAACATTTCATGATGTGACTCAATGAGTGTTTTGAAAAGTCTTTTAAGTTGGATGTGTATATTTGGTTTTGTAAAAGATGATAGGCACATATAAAACCCGATTCCGTCTATATTCAGAAATAAAAACCACTATAAAATCCTAATGAGCCAATTTGAGCCTTTATTCCGTCTCTTTGTTAGCCATGAGCATCATTGTAGCTCTTATTTTGTCTAAGTTTGTGAGATGAGAGTTTATTTATTATTGGTCTATTGAGATTGACGTTTGCAGGGTGGGAATTGGTGGAGTATAAAAAAAAAGAGAGAGAAAAAAATCTATTAAGGGTGCTTAAATTCATAAGAGCATCTAAAAAAAAGCCTATTTATAACGGCAACGAGTATAGAAGGAACTAACACTCATGTTCCTTAGGATTGGGCGTGTTTATTTAGTTTTGGTGTAAGGAATAGCCTTATTTATAAAAGGTTGAAAATCGCAATACATGGTTGTTTTGGGAGGAATGAGAAGCAGGATTTTGCTCTATGCTTAATTTTGATTGAGTAAGTTATTGATTGCGTTTGTTCTCAAGTTAGCCACACATCTTTATATATGATATACCTTACCAAAGAGCCTACATTACAACCCTAGAAGGTCCTAATCCGATTCTTGATTAAATGTGCACACATAGGCGATGTACGAGTGTTTTATTTTCACGAGTCGTTAAGTGCATGTTTATGTTTATCCGTGCGTATACACTTACCTTTTGAAAAACACGAGCGAATGAGTGCACCATAATATATCTCCCTTTTGTGAGGACGCATTCTTTTGATTTCAAGGTAAAAAGGTAACACGAGCTTAGCTTAAGAGTTTTCGACAAAAGTGTTTATATTTTCAAACCTATATTGTATGCACAACATGACTCTTTGATCCAACTACTTTCATACTTACTTGGTTTCGACTCTTTCATTTGTTCGAGGACAAACAAACCAATAAAGTGCATGGTGGTTGATTCGTACGTGTTTGTCATGATTTTCATATATATTCCGAGTCATGTTTGAGTCTTTTTGTTATCTTTTTCGGGTTAACAACCGATAGATTGTAATACACCAGAGCTTCTGGAACCAACAGCCGATAGATCTCCATAGACTCGAGGAAAGCTCGCTTGGTTGCTTCCCTGGTAACTTGGATGAGCCGAAGACCATCCTTCGAATTCAAGAATTCGGTCCTCCATTCTTCTCGTCCCTTGGCCAGAGCCGCCTCTATCTGGCTGGCCACTTCAGCTCTTGCTTCCTCCTCCTTTTCCCGAGTGGCCAATGCTTCTGCTCGATCACTTTCTTCTCCTTCCCTAGCCGCCTGCAGTTCAGATTTGATGTTTCAACTCATTTCCCCTCTCTCTGCACAGAGATGTCATCTTCTTGTACTTTCCTTGAAGATGATTGTGCTCTTTCACCATGTAGGCATTCATGAGAGCACCTCGCGCGTGAGCCACCAAGATGGACCTCTTTGCTGCGGCCTAATTTACAGAGAGAGATCACTTATTACAATGGGAAGATATTAAAGCAAGCATCCACGGAAAGTAGGGAGGTAATTACCCTGGCTTCGTCTTGGCATAGTGACTCGATCAGCTCCGGATCAGTCCATTTTTCCAAAGTCTCTCGATCTAAAGCTGGGCATTGGCCTTGGATGAACTGAATAGCAACAGGTCCAGAACAATCAAGGATGGAGGCGTTAGAAAATAGGATGGCGTTGGGATTCACCACTTTGACCTCAGAATGAGCTGGCCCCTTGCCAGATCTGGCGCGCTTCCTAGTAAGGCGCTCTTGTTCCTCCCCTGATACGAAATGCACTTTCAGGTCAACATCAGGTGCAAGGGAAACCTCACGAAGTTCGGGTCGGGTCCCGGACGACCCGCCAGGTTGACCTTCCTGGGATTTCTTCTTGGGGGCGGGGGCAGCCTGTTGGGACTCAAGCAACTTGAGCATTATGTTTTTTGCATAAAAAATATAAGGTTAAAGGCCATGTTCACACAAAGAGCTAGAGGTAAAGAGCAAAACAAAGGCCTTATTAACATGTACCCATCTCAGGGGTTAATGGAACCGTTTCCTCTCGTGAATAGAAAAACTCCTGGGTGGAAGGGATGAGGAGCTTGGTAAGATTGAGGGCGTCCTGGTTCAAGGTGTTAATGATTTTCTTCAAGCTGGGAGACCTGTCCCGTACAGCCAAAAAGGCCTGGGTAGGAAGCTGGTCAAGAGATTTGGCGGGAAACCCCCAGTCACCGGAACAGTGCACGAAAAAGAACTTCTTTCGCCAGGCCTTGTGGGAAGAAGGGCCACCGGTTAAAAAGAAGACGCCAGGGCGAGAACTTGAATAGAAATAGCCGAAGGGAGCATTTTTTACTTGAAACAATGAATAAAACGTCATCGCGGTAGGAGTGAGTCCGGCGAGCCTCATCGCTAAATTATAACCTATAATTATCCTAAAAGAATTGGGAACTAGCTGGTACACAGGAACTTTGTACATATTGGTAATTTCTAAGATGAAGGGGTGAATGGGAAATCGTAGCCCCGCTTTGAATTGATCTATAAAGAAGGTCAAATGACTGGCGCGGGGCGAATAAGCCCTTTCACCCATGCCAGGAGAAATTAGCGAAAATCCTTCAGGAATATGGAATCTAGCCGTCAATTCCTCCACGGTCCGGTCACTGACAATGGAAATTATATTTTCAGGGTGACAAGGGATGACCAAAGCCCATTCGGTGGAGGTATGGGGAGAAGAAGAGGCCGCCACCGACAAATTGGAAGCAGAACTCAGATCAAGGGAGGAAGAAGAGGAAGACGGAGCAGACATGATTTCTAAAAAAGAAAAGGAGAGAAAATATCGGAATAGTACCTGGTGTATTTTTGAAGCTGACCGGAAAACTTGTGGCGAAAGAAGACGGTGAAGAATGAAGTAATCAGAGAGAGAGTTTTTTT
>BMAC01000152.1:1060355-1084258 GCA_014905375.1 Phtheirospermum japonicum
GGGGGACTGGTTGGTCCGGCCTAAATAGACCTGACCTTAAGGAAGACCTGGTTGGGATGACCCGAGCTGTCTCCCCACGCCAAAAGATAATAATAGTCAGATCTGACCCAACCGAATATGGCCTCATTTAACAATGTGACAGACATCCCCCGTTGTGACTCCATAAAGAAGAAAGGTCTGAGGCGAGGGATCTCACCTTCATGCCAACCTGACCTGACCAAGATTCCCGATCTAGAATTAGTCCTCAGGGAGAACATATCAGGACTCTAGCCAGAAATAAGGGGGTGATTTGATCCAATATCTAAGCCGACTAGCTCTTTCCCAGAGAAGACCTGAGTTGTCCCTCCCGGAGAAAGTCAGAGAAGTATATTGAAGGATTACCCCCCAGTCCAGAATAAGCCTGGTCTGGTATGGATTCTCTCTGAGATAGTTGTAAGAAGGACAGGATTAAGACAGATCAGACGTTTTGTTCTCCCCTAAGGGAACAAGTGGGACCACTTATCATGATTGGTTGCGTAACGGCCCGAGATTCGCCGCCTTTATTTCCTAGATCCCGGATTTGGTCCCCGCTGGGAAAATTATAAATACCCCAGTCTCAAGGCTGAAAGAGGTCTTCAATTGTTGGTGCATTCCTTTCCTTGTTCACTGAAACACTCCATACGCTTTCTGACTTAAGCATCGGAGAGGTTTCTACCGGAAAACCTCTGATGGTCCTTTTATGACATGTTTGTGTGTTCAGGGCAGGAAGTAGCGCAGGTTCTAGGCGTTGTCATATTTTTAGGGTGAAACATAGGCTAAGACTCTTGTTGAGTTGATGATAATAAAAACCAAATGTCTCGGTAAACATGAATTCACTTCAAGTACAAATGACTTGATGATGAGATTCCAATTAGGTAAACATGAATTCACTTCAAGTACAAATGACTTTATGATGAGATTCCAATTAGAAAAGATGAGAGATGTTTGATTATGAGTTCATTAAATTCTTGGATTATAATCCTTTATCTATCTTAGGATATCTTATTTTGTTTTTTTTGAGTAGTTTATTTAATTTTTAAAATCGTACATATGTTAAGCGCCAGGGATCGAACATTTAAGTCACTGAGTTATGTTTCTGTACGCAGGGGAAATTTCCATGCTAACTCATGGGGTGATACCCTAATACATATCCAAACTGAACGATCACACACGTATGTAAAACCCTCACCCACACCCACATGGGTGTGTAGATCGTACAGTTGAAAGTGTGTTGGGAACTACCTCATGGAGTAGCATAACATATAATCTTCCATCAGCACGACAGAATGATCATTGTTACATAACTCATCAGCCTCCATCAATGATTATTCATGCACCATTTAACATACAAGATTATTATGATGCCTCCAGAACTAGAGAAATAGAGAATTACCTAAGAGCATCCACACTGGTTGAGCATTTTCATCAACTTTTTATTGATATCACATGTCAACTTAAATAAAAAAATATCATAACTTATCTCCAATATTTAAAATCTATCAAGAGCTTTTTATGGCCCCACTATTGTATTATACACTACAAAAAAAAGCTGCTATGCTGGCGGATTTCCTGATGGCCCTGGCCGTCAGCAACTATCCCCGGTAGCAGCCCCTCAAGGATAGAGCAGGAATCTATCCCGCGTAATAGTCTTGACGGGCATGCCCGTCAGGATATAAATTTTGTTAAAAAATAAAAATAAAAATATATACGCTGACGGCCTGCCCGTCAGCGTTTAAGTATTTAGAATACTGACGGGCATGGCCGACAGTATTCTAAACCTAAAAACACTGCCCCCTCCTTCTCCTCGTCAGTCTGTCAAAACAAACTAAAAAAAAAATCGTCGCCCAACCCACTGCCCCCCCGTCACCGAGCCATCGCCGTCGCCTCGCCGCCCCCTGCCCAAGAATCCCAGATGCCTCCACCGCCTCCCCGTCCCCCCTCGCCTCACCGCTAAGAAGCCCGCCGCACAGCCGCCTGCCACCGTCCCCGTCGCCTTGCCGCCCCCTGACCAAGAATCCCAGACGCCTCGCCGCCTCCCCGTCCCCCTCGCCTCACTGCACAGCCGCCCGCCACCAAGCCACCGCCGTCGCCACCTTCCACCGCGCCGCTCCCTTGCCGCTGCTCCAAGGTAAATTTTTTTTCAATTTTAATTTTATATTTTTGTATATTTGTATTTTTTTATATACTTGTTGTTTATTAATTATTATATAATTAGTTTTAAAGGTTAAGGTTTAGTGTTTGTTTAGGGTTTAGGGCTGGAATTTGGGTTAATTAAGAATTAATTACAAAATTATGGCTAAAGTATGAGTTTAATTTAGGTTTAGTTTGAAGGGTTTCATTTAGTGTATAAATTAAAACTATGTAATAATTTAGGGTATAATTTATAATTCTAGTTTAAAAATCTGTTTTTCTTTAAAATAAAAAAAATTAAATAAAAATCTGTTTTTTTATGAAATAAAAATTTGTTTTCCTTTTTTTTTAATTAGAGGGTAATTATATAATTATTTTTTAATTAGGTTTTAATTTAATTTTATTTTGAAATTAGGGTTTAATTTAGGAATAATTACCTAATTAGGGTTTAATTTAGGGATAATCACATAATTAGGGTTCAATTTATGAATAATTATATAATTAGGGCTCAATTTAGGGGCTAAATTAAAATTAGGGTTTAGTTTATATTTAATTTTAAATTAGGGTTTAATTTTGAAATAATCACCTAATTAGGGTTTAATTTAGGGATAATCACATAATTAGGGTTCAATTTATGAATAATTATATAATTAGGGTTCAAATTATGAATAATTTTATAATTAGGGTTAAATTTGGGAAAACCCCTAATTAGGGTTCTATTTACGAATAATTATATAATTAGGGCTCAATTTTGGAATAATTTCGTAATTAGGGTTAAATTTAGAAATAATCGCCTAATTAGGGTTCAATTTAGGAATAATTAAGCTTGGGTAGATTCTGGAGTAGACGTGTCTATAAAGAGCGCATACAACATTCATACAGAGATTGTCCTCTTCAAACGCCCTCCCCATGTCGCCTCTAAACATCTATAATTCAGCAGTAGATACAGTCGATGAAGGCATCTTTTTTTAGTGACCATGCTAGCAAGGAGCCGTTTGATTTTTGGAGCAGACATGGTGAGGGTGGTCGAGGAAAACGATGATGTTTTACCCAAAAAATATGACAACGCCTGAACCTTGCGCTTTTCCCAACTTGCACACGCAAACACATCAGAAAAGGACCACCGGAGGTTTTTTGGTGGAAACCTCTCCGATGCTTAAGTCAGAAAGCGTATAGAGTGTTTCTGGTGAACAAAACAAGGAATGCACAAGGAATGACATACCTTTCTCAGCTTCGGGATTGAGGTATTTATAGTTTTCCTCAGTGGGGAACCTTTCCAGGATCTCGGAAAAAAGGGCTGTGAATTAGGGGCCGTTAAGCAACAAATTCTGACAGGTGGTCCCCCTTGTCCCCTCAGTGGAGGTCAGGACACCAGGTCTGCCCTGATCCTGCTCTCCCTTTCTATTCCAAGTCAGGACATCAAGCCTGCCTTGGTGCAATTGTCTAAGGGTTATTTCATAGGAAACCCCTACCAGGTCAGGATAATTCCTGAGCCGTGGTAAACCTAACTCCAAAATCTGCTCTGTCTCTAAGGAGACCAGGTCAGTCCTTGCCTAGGATTGAGCCGGCCTGATTTCCTTTCTTCTACCTAGGTTATCTCAAACCAGATCTACCCCAATCCGGGTCTGACCTATTTATGCCACATTAACTCCTCCCCCCGAAATAGTTGGGGTAGAGATGTAAAACTCCAAAACCTTTTGAAATAAATGTGGTCCCATATTTTTCTTGTCTCTCGTACTCGCACGTATCCCTAAAAACTACCTAGCGACCAGGCCTAATCATTGGCATTACTGGTGTCGGCCCACATTCCCAAACGGTTACCATATCAACACGTCTTTCCAAGTACTGACAAGTCAGCGGCGTGTGACCTACCCTAGGACGGTTGGCGTTCTATCTCACCACCCAGGGTACTGTTCACCTTCCCACATTAAATGCAGGGATCCAATCAAATCCCACTTTTCCTCGATTTTTGTTTTTTGAATTTATCCACTTGCCTTTTATTCCCGCTGGACTCTCTCTCTCTCTCACTTTCATATTTTTGCTTTTGAAAAATTTCTCGAGCTTTTCTCTTTTCTCTCTAATACTCCGGCGAACTTTTCGATTCGGTTTTTCCAAGTTAAGTTTCTCCGGCCACCCTCGTAGACCAGGTACCTTCTTTAGCCTTTACTCTTTTAATTTCTGATAATGTCACCATCCGTTCCTTTCCCCGACGTTCCTCCGGCCACTTCTCCCTCTCTGGCAATGAGAGACTTCTCTTCCTCGCCGTCTATCGCTCCAGAGGCGGTGGTAGTTTCTTCGTCCTTGCCGTCCGCCGCTACAGAGGCAGCGGTGGTTTCTTAATCTTCACCGTCTGCCGCTCCAGAGGCAGCGGGGGTTGCTTCATCTTCGCCGTCTGCCGCTCCAGTGGCAGCGGTGGTTTCTTCATCTTCGCCATCTCCGCCTCCGGAGACGGAGGCCACCGCTTCATCCTCATCTGGACTAGAATACCCTCCGCCTATTCCAGATCATCCACAGGTCACCTCCATCTTTAGTGATAGATCTATTGAAGAATTCCGCCATAAGTATAAGTTCCCTGAACAGTTCAATCCTTGCAACCCTCCAGCGGGCATCCTGGCATGCCAAGCCACCAGCCGACCGTTTGACTTTCTATGTCGACCAGTTTCAGGCGGACTTGCGCCTCCCAGTAAATCCTCTTGTAACACCCCAAAAATTATTTTCATTTTAATTGATTTGATAATTTGTGATTTGAATTTATTTATTTATTTAATTCACCTTGGCACAACTTAAAATATGTTAATTTCAAAACCTCTTAACTCCCATTTAACCAAAATCTTTTTCTTCAAAAGAATTGTGATTAAACCTTTTCTTTCAAATAAATTGTGATATAAACTTTAGGTGACTATCATCATATTTTATTTTTTCAATATTATTCTATTTATCTTATATCTACATTACATTCCAATTCATTTTTATTTAATAGATTTTAATAGATTTTTGAACTTAGATCATGTTGAATCATTTTCCATATATTTTAATTAAACCTATTTTAAATAGTCCAATGTCCCTTTTTTTTTTCAAAATCTAAATTATATTCTAAATTATTAATGGGCCAAAGATCATTAAGATTACTGTTAAAGTATTTTACTTCTTAATCTTGGCCCATTGAGTTTTGGGCATTACAAATTTAAAAGTCTTACTAGAGTCCAATTACATACATCATTCTCTTACCATTCAATTCATCCACATTCATTTTCTTGATTATTGTCCATTCCCACGTCCACATCCATTTAGAAAGTAATGTGCTTCTTTCTCCTAAATCACAGAATAACCCCTCAAATCACTCCCCTAAATCACATCACAATAACCCCTCAAATCACTTCCCTACTCTCAAGCAACATTACACACACGTTTCTTTTGTTCTATGATTCAACAAAATAATCTCAAATCACTCTTATACTTTTTGAAATAGCTTATGCAAGTCATAGAACACTCAAAAATTCAATCCCTACACACAACGACAACAAACAAGTTCAGAAGTTGTTCTGGTGTTCCTAAAGTTGTTCAAACAGAAAGCCTTCACCATCAGCAACCCTTTCGCAACCGACAACCAACCCCATCGCTGTCGTTTAGTCCCAATTCCGGCAGCCATTGAAACCCATAGGCTGCCGATTCTAATTATATATGTCGCGAACCCACTCACGGCCGAAGCCCGAATGACTGCGTTTTTCCAAGCATCATCTCGGCCAAAAACGACACCACCACCATACCCAATCGGCCTTCCGATCACCAACTGTTTTCCGTTGTCAGAGCCGCTGCCGAAAAACCGAACTGCCACAAGCCACCACCGCCCGAACAAGGCCCAGCGTCCCCACGTGTCGAATCACTGCTGCCGTCCGCCCAAATCGAAGGAGATGGACCCGACCGATCTCTGAAATTTGGGGAAGAAATTAACTACACCTGGGAGTCACTGTCGGCCACTGCAGAAGTTCGCCGGAAACCGCCGCTTGAGGCTTCTATGGGTTGCTGCCGCCGACGATCGAAGGAGGAGGAGCCGGCGTTAATTTCTGATTTCTTGAGAGGAATAGGAGAAAGGGGGCATACGGGATTCAAGCCTTAAGGACTGGGTTCTGCGTTTTATACCCAGCAAGTTTTCAAAAATTACAAATTAACCCCATTGGTTTTTGCCACTTTCCAATTTGGCCCCAGACTTACTCAGAACCCCAATTTAACCCACCGTTTATCCAAAACTCAATTTTCAGTTCTCGAACTTATGAAACTTCAATTCAGCCAATTTTACTCCATGTTTTAAAGGTAATTATTCATCCACCCCACAATTTTGTTTATTCGATCATTTATCTTCTTAACTTTCGATTGGCGATTTGAATTGTCAATTTAATTACGATTCAATTTATTCCAATTATTTTTGACTTCTGCTATCCAAGTTCAAATATCCAAAGGTCACGTTCAAGTGTTTTACTTTATTATGTAGGCAATGAATCGAAGATGACTTAGCATTCATTCATGACATTCATCAAAATCCATTACATTCAAATTACGAGGTAGTGACCACCGACTTATTTTATTCTAAATTCTATTTCTCAATATTGTGCAATGTGTATCATGTAATCTCAAGTACGACTTATTTCTAAAATCGACTTATATAGACAAGGGTCATTCCCAACGTGCTATCCACGAATTAAAACCAGTAACCGTACAAGTTGTTACGCGTTTTAGCTGCAGTCAAAGTAACTTCTAAAACCACCATGAAATTAGAACCGGTGGCCGCAAAAGTTGTCATCGCGTTTCTAGCTGCGCAGTCAAAGTCGACGTCCTTCTAAAACCCATGAATTAGAACCGGTAGTCGTTATAAGTTGTTATCGCGTTTCTAACTGCAGTCAATGTCTACGTTTTACTAAATTGCTATTCTATGAATTATATGGTTCAATGTGCTATTTTTGAGGTTTATGATTTACGTGAGATATGTCGGTATATCTAGTGAGCTAGTGGAAAGCTCGCCCTATCATTAACAAATTTCAGGTTGAGGAGACCGAGCGATGAGTGACGTTGGAGGTGGATGATTTACTAAGTATAATTTCAATAATTTAAATTATGCCGATTTGACTTCTAGTTCGACATTTTTGGTACGAATTATACTTAATTCTCTTTATCATTGTTTTTTTTATTTCAAAAGTGTATATATCAAAGTAGCGCAGCGAAAGCGTGGGTGACAATTTATAAATGCTGATATCCCTACTTGTGTTTTTAAGTGATATGAGTTTATACTTTGGATATCTCTATTTATATCCTACTTCTGAGTTATTTATTTATTTTTGAATTGAGGCCTAAAAGTTTCATTTTAAAAAGGGGGCCTAGAAGTTATGATTTCGAGATGTTTTAAAATATATACTTTTAAACATTAAAGTCCATATTATATTGTGTTATATTTTACTATTTAAAAAGTGGGTCGTTGCAAAGTGATTTAAACTCGAGACGATTCTACCTTAAACTATCCATCTAAAACTGATTGAAATTGTATTATTTTTTTTATTAATTTATCCGCTGCGTAACTCAATGTTTTTATAAAGTTCTCTATTTTCTTTTGATTTTACAATTCGATATTTACGTAACGCCAAATCTACTTTGTTTTAATTTAAAATACAAAATATATTTTGTTTTATCGAAATCGGGGCGTTACACCTCTGATGTTAGAAATTGCCACCATGTACAAAATCCTCATCTTCCAATTCACCCCTAATTCCTTTAGGATCATGGTATGTTATAATCTGGCCATGCGCTATGCCGGTCTGGATCATATAGCTCATATCTTCTTCCAGCTCTTTCAAGCGAAGAGCTCTCACCCGGGCTGTTTTTATCTCACTGCCAGACCTGGAGTCCACTTCTTATATAAGATCCTTTCCTCTAATACGTCCTAGAGGAAGAAATTTTTCTTTGTTCATTGCGATGGGAACTGGGGTTTTGACCCCAAGCCCATCGATAAGCTACCCGCTTATCACCATCTAGCTGCCGCAGACAAGTCTCCTCGTCTTCAAAAAAATCATTTCTACTCTTAACGAGAATCCCCTCCATGTAGGGGCCACCTCCTTCTCCCCTTCGTTCTGGATTTCTTTAACGAGCGATTAGAAACGGGACCCCTAATCAAGGAGATTAGTAGAATTCTTTTCATCCTGGTCTGTCTTTTCATACTTTATTTTTCGTAGGTCTTATCCTTTCTTTTCCTTTTTTCAGAAAGGATGATGCGCCAGATAATCGCAGCTACCACAAAGGATATGGAAACAGCTATTCAAGAAGAGGTCTCCTCCTCCCCTTCCCAAGTCCAGAGCTCCACTCCTTCCTGAGTGCCGGGCTCGAGCTCTTCTCAAGCCCCAGGCTCTAGCCCTTCTCGGCTGCCACCTCATCCCACATCAGCCAGAAGCCCCTCCCCCGAGTCCGAGGAGGACGTCGTTCCTCTGACCAAGATGCCACGCGTAGCTCAGGGTGGCCGTGCCCTAACGACCCCTAATCCAATTACTCGCAATGGTCCTCCTCCCATTAACTCGGTCCTCAACTGTTCAGGAGAGGTGGCTCTCCAATATATGTGTAGGCAGTGCCTATCGGTAGACCAACAAGACCTGGAAAAGATGAGTGACCGCGAGGTCTTGGAGTCTTGGTGCCAGGACGAAGCGCGAGTAAGTTTTTCTCTTACTCTCTTTCCTTTTACTATCTTGGCCACTCGAGCTACCAGATCTATGATCCAGTTCGATGTGATCAAAGAAAACACACGTGAAGGGGGAGCACTTTAAGGCCCTGGCTAGGGAGCGAGGAGTTGAGCTGAAGAAACAGGGAGACCAGATGTCCAAGCTACAGGATGAGCTAAAAGGAGTGAAGGACGAGCTATCCGAGGTAAGGAGATCCCAGGCGAAAGTGGTGGAGATGGCACGTTCCGAGGCGCGGGATGAGGATCTAGCGGAGGCAAGGAGCCTAGCTGACGAAGCCTTAGTGAAGGCTGGAGAGGAATGGAAGACCTCATTCCTGAATTCTGAAGAGGGCTTAAGGCTGGTTCAGCTAACCAGGGAGGAAACTCAGCGAGCCTTCCTCGGGTCCAAGGATCTTTACATGCTACTTGTTCTTGAGGCCATAGGCTACTACCATTTCGGCCTGGACCAGCAAGAAAAATGGGCCTCGGAGCATTCCGGGGCTCCCTTTGACCGAAAGCTGCCGCTAAAAACTCCTCTTGAGCCCACTTCTTTTACTTACACTCCGGAGCAAGACCGTCTTCATACTTTCGGGGAAGCCGAGTTCGCTGAGCACGTCCTCTCCAAACTTCGTTCCCCTGCACCTGAGCAGTCTCAGCCAGACCTGGCTCTTGCTTTGGCCATTCCTGACTCTTCTCCCTCCCCGACCTTCGCATGTCTGGGTGAACTGCCGGGTGGGGCTTCTCCGGGTGCCTTATCTGAGGGTGCCGTGGAACACTTAGCGGCAGAGCTAGACGCTAAGCTGGATATCGAGACTTAGGCTTTTAGGACAGCTTTTGTTTTCCTTCAGTCAGACCTGTTGTTTGCATGTGTGGCTGGTCTGCTTTTTTGTCTTTTTCCTGAATATGTACTGAATGACTTTTTAATTAATAATAATTCACTTTTTTGTCCTGTAATGACTCTTAGAATTCTAGGGTTTCCTGGTTTTCTGAAAACCCTAGTACTTTTTATTCCTTGGCACGTGCCTCTGTTTTCTTTATATACGTGCATGTATGATTTATTTTTTCTTCAATTTCTGCAATGGCTTCTTCTTCCTTACTTGAAGAGCTCGATTTTGTGAAATAAAAGAATATCTCTTTGTTCGTCGAAAATTTCAAGCTTTCTGATAAACTGACTGTCCTTCGGGAGAAAATCAGCTATCTGTATCGCCTCCTGGAGAGGAAGAGACAGAATAAACGCCACTATAAGTGAGAGTGGGACGAGCTGCGTCAACTAAATCGCCAGTTGTAGGAAAAAAAGGCCGACTTGACAGAGTTAGTGAATCGGCTGACCATCGCCGCCGGCGAGGCTCATGCCATCTTTGAACGAGCAGACAAGTACCTCCAGCGCTATCATGAAACTGAGCGCGAGCTGTGGCGCGTCCGTCGAGTTCTGGCCTATGATCGGAGGGCCTCTTCCTCTCATGATTAGAGATTTCTGGGATTTTGTTGGATTTTCCTCTATTTATTTCCTGCATTGTAATCAAACTTGCCAGTCTTCGTAGAAGGCGTGTGCAATTTCTTTTTGTATTGCCAGGTTGTTATGATAAATGCAAGAGTATTTTCTCCAAAAAAAATTCAATTGATTCTTTTGTTTAATCAAACTAAGCGAACTCGGGTTTTTCAAGTTTTAGCCAATACAGGCTCTTTAGACTTACCCTCAGGTCTGCAAAATTAAGGCCTCCGCCTTTAGTCAGATCTTGCTTGAGGCTGACCAACAAGTCAAGTGTTATGGGCATCCACCATTTGTCGTTCTTTTGGCTTTAGACTCAAAATCAGGTCAGGCATTATCGCGAGTCACCCCTTTTAGCCAATTCTGGCTTAACCTGTCAATCAAGTGAGCAATTTTCATGGGTAGCACCCTTAGACAATCTTGGCATTATCTAACTATTAAGTCAGGAATATCATGAGCATCCGCCTTTAGACAATTCTGGCTTCGTCTGACCATCAGGTCAGGAAATATCATTCACCTTTAGCCAATTCTGGCTTTGTCTGACAATCAGGTCAGAAATATCATGGGCAGCCGCCCTTTAGCCAATCCTAGCTTCGTCTGACAATCAGGTCAAGAAATTGGGGCGTCCGCCCTTTAGCCAATCCTGGCTTCATCTGACAATCAGGTCAGGAAATTGGGGCATCCGCCTTTAGCACATCCTGGATTCATCTGACAATCAGGTCAGGAAATTGGGGCATCCGCCCTTTAGCCAATCCTGGCTTCATCTAACAATCAGGTCAGGAAGATGGGGCATCCGCCCTTAGCCAATCCTGATTTAAACTGACAATCAGGTCAGGAATATGGGGCATCCACCCTTAGACACTCATGGATTAAAGAAATTCGCGATTTGGCAAACAAAAATAAACCTGCATTATTATTAAATAAACTTTGCAAAATTAAATTACACATAAAATTTACGTAAATTAGAAATGTTCCATGCTCGGGGTATCTTAACCCCATCCATTTCTTCCAATTTGTAAGCACCACCAGCCAAGATTTGTGTGACCCGGAATGGCCCTTTCCATGTAGCATCCATCTTTCCTTTAGCTTTTCCCAAATCAGCTCTTCTTAAGACCAGATCTCCGACCTGGAAATGTCTCTTGACCACCGATTTATCATAAGCTGCTTTGATTCTTCCCTTAATATGTTCCATCCTCACAACAGCTCTTTCCCTTTTTTCCTCCACCAAATCCAGGGCATCCTGAATCAATAAGTTATTTTTCCCTTCCGCGAAGTTTTGGACTCTATGGGTTTCTATTATGATCTCGGCGGGGACCACAGCGTCCATACCGTAAACCAGACTAAATGGTGTTTCCCCTGTGCTCTCTTTGGAATTAGTCATGTATGCCCACAGAGTTGAACTGAGCTCGTCGACCCATATGCCTCCTACCTTCTCCAGGCGTGTTTTAATTCCTTGTACAAGAATACGGTTGGTCACTTCAACTTGTCCATTGGCTTGCGGATGGTAGACAGACGTAAAGTGCTGATCAATTTTCATTTTAACACACCAGGCCTTGATTCTGGTGCCCATGAACTGGGTGTCATTATATGAAACCAAGATTCTAGGAATGCCAAACCGACAGACTACATTCTTCCATAAGAATCTCATCACCGCATACTCTGTAATTTTTGCTAAGGCCTCAGCTTCTACCCACTTGCTAAAATAATCAATGGCTACTATCAAGAACTTCTTTTGGGCAGGGGCTGTGGGGAAGGGGCCAACCAAGTCTATTCCCCATTTAGCAGATGGGCAAGGAGAGCTCATCGTAAAGAGTTCTTCTGTAGGTTTGTGTATTAAAGGCGAGTTCCTTTAGCACTTGTCACAAGTCCGGACAAAATTTTCCGCTTCTTTTCTTAGTTGTGGACAAAAGTATCCTGCTCTCAGGACCTTGCTCGACAGGGCTCTAGCACCCATGTTATAACCACAACATCCTTCATGGACTTCTCTAAGAACATGAGTGACTTCCTCTGAGCTTAGATACCGTAAAAAGGGCTGCCCAAACCCCCTCCGAAACAGCTCTCCCTTAATCAGGCAAAATCGTGCAGACCTGGTTTTTACCTTCCCCGCCTCTTTCTTATATTCTGGAAGCTCTCCCTTCTCCAGGTATGTTTTGATGGGGGAGCACTATTCCTCTCTCTCAATCACCGAGCACACCTGCTCTGACTCGAATTCCTTATCCTCCATTAATAAAGTGATCACCCTCTCCTGGTAATCCACAGCTGAGCTGGCTACCTTAGCTAGATAATCTGCTCTCCCATTCTCTTCTCTTGGAATTTGAAGAACCATTAGGGCCTTCATATCCTTGGCCAGCGTTTTGAACTGAGCCAGGTATGTCTGCATATGTTCATCTCTTGTTTCAAAATCGTCGCTTATCTGCTTACACACTAATTGCAAATCCACTTTTGCGCACACCTGCTCGGCTCCCAAGTCTTTTGCCATTTGAATTCCTCTACGGAGGGCTTCATACTCAGACACGTTATTGGACAGGGCATAATTCATCCGTATCGCATACTCAGTAGCTACACCTGCTGGGTCAATCAATACTATTCCCGCACCACAGCCCTGATTGCCTACCGAGCCATCAGTGAAGACCATCCACTCTTTTTCGTCCTCGGGAGAGCTAGTCATTTCTTGCAAGAAGTCAACCAGTGCCTGAGCTTTAATAGTTGTTCTGGCCTCAAAGGCTATGTCGAACTCACTGAGCTCGATTATCCATTTAACCAGCCGTCCTGACGCCTCCGGCTTATCCATGATAGTTTTCAATTGTAGGTTGGTTCATATGATTATGCTATGCAAAAGAAAATAAGGTCACAATTTACGCGCTGTGCCAACCAAGGATAACATTGCTCTCTCTACTTCCACGTACCGATTCTATGCGTCGTGCAATACCTTGCTCCAATAGTATACAGGTTTCTGCATTTTTCCCTCTTCTCTGAGCAAGACAGAGCTGACGGCCTGTTGTCCTACTGACAAGTAAAGGATCAAAGGTTCGCCTTGGATTGGTTTGGTGAGCAAAGACATGCCGGCCAAATGCTCTTTAAACCTTCTAAATGCTTCCTCATATTCCTCACTCCACTGGAACCTAGACTTCTTCCGTAAGGCTTGAGAAAATGGTAAGATCTTCTCAGCTGAGCATGAGACAAACCTACTGTGGGCGTTGATTCGACCAGCCAGACATTGCATCTCTCTGACGTTCCTGGGCGCCTGCATATCCATGATAGCTCTTACTTTTTTTGGGTTGGCTTCGATCCCCTTCTCTGTAACCATGTACCCTAGGAATTTGCCAGCTCTGACCCCGAATGAACACTTCTTGGGGTTAAGCTTCATCCTATACTTCCTTAGAGTATCGAAGGTTTCTCTCAGATCATCCACATGCGAGGTCACCTTCACGCTTTTGACTAACATGTCATCCACGTATGCCTCCATGTTTCTCCCTAACTGCGCTTTGAAAATTTTATCCACCAGCCTCTGATACGTGGCCCCTGCATTCTTTAGCCCAAAAGGCATGACCACGTAACAGTACGTCCCTTTCAGAGTTATAAAGCTAACCCGCTTCTAGTCTTCCTCCGCGAGCCTGATCTGGTGATAGCCTTGCGAGGCGTCCATCATGTTTAATAGCTCGCAACCCAACGTGAAATCAACTAATTGGTCTATCCTTGGGAGGGGGTATTGGTCCTTGGGGCAAGCACGGTTAAGATCACGAAAATCTATACACATGCACCAGTCATCCTGAGTCTTAGGGACTAATACTGCGTTGGAAAGCCACTCGGGAAATTGTATTTCCTGAATGTGCTTGGCTTTCAGCAGTTTCTCAACCTCGGCCTCGATGATTGCCTCCTTCTCTGGACCAAAACTACGCTTTCGCTGTTTCACAGGCTTTTCTCCAGGACTGATGTTAAGGTGGTGCTCGACGACTGCCGGGTCTATTCCCACTAGGTCCTGTGGAGACCAGGCAAAGACGTCAGCATTATCCCTCAGAAATTGGACCAGGTCTACCAAGATTTCCGGGCTCAAGTTCGTCCCCACACGCACAACCCTACTATCATCCCCTGGGACCACCTCGACTATCATCAGACCTTCTTCTCTCTGGGACAGCTCTGACATCGCTTTCTCCACCCTAGCTCTCTTGCTTAATCTTTCTTCTTCATTACGCTGGATGCATTCAACATACGTCTGCCTGGACGCATACTGGTCTCCCCTAACCTTGCCTGTTCGATCCTGAGCAGGAAACTTCAACTTCATATGATACACTGAGATTACTGCTTGGAACTGGCTCAAGGATGGTCGCCCCAGCATAACATTGTACGAGGATGGCGCATCTACCACCGAAAATTGCACTGTCTTGGTCATCTTGTATGGCTCTTCTCCCAGTGTAACCAAAAGTCTTACTGCTCCCAAGGGTTTCAAGGCTCCCCCTGCAAACCCTACCAATGAAGTTGTCACTTCCTCCAACTCCACATCCGGCCTTAGCTACCGATAACAATCATAGAAAAGGATGTCAGCAGAGCTTCCTGTGTCAACAAGTACTTGCTTCACATTATAATTCGTGATGGTGGCCGTTATGACTAAGGCATCCATGTGAGGAGCCAAGATACCATCCTCATCTTCAGAGCCGAAACATATGCTCTGACTTGGTGCTATCTGTCCCACCTCTCGCGTCTTCCTGATCAGATCTCTTGCAGCTCGGACATAGCTATATTGAGTTCGTTTAGAGTACTCATCCCACTCACCACCCGTGATCATCTGTATTTCTCCTCGTATGATATGGGCCTGGTCATTTCGTTTTCCGCCATTCCGCTCATTATCCTGTTCACGCTTGTTCCCCTGGGGCTGATCCCGACTGCGGTAGCCAGACCTGGACTCTTCTCTCCTCATCTTCACATATTCTTTAAGGTGCCCAGCCTGCACCATTCTTCCCAACTCATCCTTCAAATGGGTGCACTTTTCCGTGTCGTGCCCGTACTCATTATGATACCGAAAGAATCGGTCAAACCTTTCTTACCTAGGCTTCTGCGAATAAGTCTTAGGCCATTTGAGGTCTAGATGCCTCTCTATCGCTTGCAAGATCTCCCCCTGAGGGGTCACCAGGGGCATGTACCTGTCGAAATGAGGCCGTCCTCCCGACAGGTCTGGCCTGGATTTCTTCAACGGTGCTCTCTCCTCTCTGTCATATCTCTCTCTCTTCTTCTCTCCTTCCTCCTTGATCTTTAGGGCCTCCTCCAAATGGATGTATTTCTCTTCCCTCTCTAAGAGTTCTCCAAACTTCAGAGCTGGCTTTACAACCAATGAATGGAAGAATTCTCCTCTGCTGAGGCCCTGTGCCAACGCATTCACTAAGAGCTCTTCCGACGCAGAAGGCACCTCAAGCTTTGCATTTTTAAACCGGTTAATATAAGCGCACAGGCTCTTATTTTCTTTCTGCTTCAGGCTAAATAGCTCAAGCGGCATTTTCTGGTATTTCCGACAGCTGGTGAACTGGTGCAGAAATGCCGAGCTGAACTCGTCAAAGTTGCTAATAGATCGCGGCGGAAATTGACTGAACCAAAGGTGGGCTGATTTAGTGAAAGTCATGGGGAAGACCCGACACATGACTGCGTCCGAAAACTTGTGTACAGATGCCGCAATCTCAAAATGGCTCAGATGATCCCATGGGTTAGTTGTCCCACTATATTCGAAAACCAGAGATGTATATGAGGCCGGCACATCGTCACGCATGACCTCCTCGGTAAACGGTGTGCCTCTCCGTGCTGGGACTGCATCCAAGCTCACCATCTTCTTCTTGAATTCCTTACTTCTTTCTGCAAGCTTTGCATCTGCTCAGCCAGGTCTGGATTAGCCCGACTTGATGTTTCACTATCAGAGGTAGAGAAGTTCTCGTCTCTGTCCTGGAGGGGGGTGCGATATGTGCACTGGCCACGCAACGGTTCTATTTCCGCTAGCGGAACCATCCGAGCTGGTGGTGTGTTGGATGGCGGCGTTGAAATCTCTGTGAACTTCTTCTCCATGGCCACTTCCACAGCTTTTCCAATGAGCTCAGACAGCTTCCTGAGGAAATTCTCGTTCAGTAACCCGCCATTGGCTGGCGTTGGTCTGTCAGAAGGGGGTGTCATGGTGCCAGATCCGGTTGCTACCGATGGTTCCGCCACCTCCGGCCTCGTCGTTGACGGTCCTGCCGACCACGACATGCCCCCTGGTGCGGCGGAGCTTGGCGTACGACCCAGCTCCCCCACCAGATTTCGTCGTAAACCATCTGAAGCCATATGTAACTCACGTCTTAGCTCAACTTCCCACAGACGACACCAATTGTTTCACCCAGAAAATATGACAACGCCTGAACCTTGCGCTTTTCCCAACCTGCACACACAAACACATCAGAAAAGGACCACCGAAGGTTTTCCGGTGGAAACCTCTCCGATGCTTAAGTCAGAAAGCGTATAGAGTGTTTCTGGTGAACAAAGCAAGGAATGCATAAGGAATGACATACCTTTCTCAGCCTTGGGGCTGAGGTATTTATAGTTTTCCTCAGTTGGGACCCCTTCCTGGATCTCGGAAACAAGGGCCACGAATCAGGGGCCGTTAAGAAACAAATTCTGATAGGTGGTCCCCCTTATCCCCTCAGTGGAGGTCAGGACGCCAGGTCTGCCCTGATCCTGCTCTCCCTTTCTATTCTAGGTCAGGACATCAAGCCTGCCTTGGTGCAATTCTCTAAGGGTTATTTCATAGAAAACCCCTACCAGGTTAGGATAATTCCTGAGCCGTGGTAAACCTATCTCCAAAATCTGCTCTGTCTCTAAGGAGACCAGGTCAGTCCTTGCCTAGGATTGAGCCGGTCTGATTTCCTTTCTTTTCCCCAGGTTATCTCAAACCAGATCTACCCCAATCCGGGTCTGACCTATTTATGCCACATCAGATGACTATATTCTAATGTTGTGTGGCTCTTTATAGACAACGTGTCTACTTCAGAATCTACCTAGCTAGAAGCATCTTGTATTAGGGTTTATCATTGTATTAACTTAGATTATTAGGGTTTGCTTTCAGATTTAGATAAACTTTAAGGGCAAATTATATTGTGATATATGCATGTATGCACCCATTATATTGTATATATATTGTTCATGCATGGGAGGCCGTGGTGATCGGCCGGGATTTTAAAAAAATGTATATGTATTGTTCATTCATGGGAGGCCGTGGTGATCGGCCGGGGTTTAATTTTGTTTATATATATTATTGTCATGGGTGTTGTTAGTTATATACCGTTGGATGTTGACGTGGGTTACGGCGCCGGTCGAGAGGTGTTGTCCCTCCAATAGCGGGTTTTCAAATTTTTTTCTAAAAATGTGATAGGGTGTCGCGTGGTTTTATTTAAGTTTTCAAAATATTTTTCAGAAATGTGACGGTGATAATTGCTTATTTGGAACCTTGGCGAAGTGACGCGATGCATATATATCACTTTTTTGAGAATTAATATCAAATAGAAAAATTTGAAACTAAGTTTTAAATTATTCCAATATTCCTTAGACCCGTTTGAGATTTAGTATCAAATATAGAGTTTGATACTAAATTTCGAGTTGTCCCATTTTTGGACAGTTTGAGAATGTGACTTGTAGTATGGTTATCTTATGTGTATGTTTTTTTTTTAGTTTTGAAATTTCACTTTCTGCATCTCTCTAACTGTTCTCGGGTGCACTGAAATATACGTGGACTACGAGAACTGAGGGGAGATGCTGCCGAAATTTCGAATCTAAGAAAAATGTATATTTTAAGATAATACATACTACTAAATGTCATGTTCTTGAATGGGATAGAAGCCTTACCAATTACAACTCGAATTACTCATTCTTCTCGTAATGCTGCCGAAATTTTGCCACCTTCTTTAATTCTAGAACACGCTTAACACTCAAAAATCTTAGTATGGTTGATGATCATAGTTGGATGTACAAACGGAATATTTCTGGATTTCTAAATTCGGCGTTCGTGGCCGGTGAAGATAGTTTCGTACAATTTGCACTCACGCATAATTCTGCAGAGAGGGACGGTGATAAACTAAAATGCCCTTGCCCACGAACTAAGTGTAGGAACTCTAGTTATAGGTCTATCGATGAGATAAAATGTCACATCGATACCAAAGGGTTCATTGTTGATTACTACATTTGGACTCATCACGGGGAAAAAGATCACGTCTCATCGCCTTCTGATATTGAAATCGGGGGATCATCATCAAATACGTACGTTGATATGGTGCGAGATGTTGTCAGTCCTAATTTCGATATGAATGACATTGAGTTGGATGAATCACCTAATCCTGAGGCGAAGAAATTTTTTGATATTGTGAAAGCTGCAAAAAAAACCTCTGTATCCCGGCTGCGAGAAACACAATCGGTTGTCTTTAGTTGCCCGTCTTATGAATTTAAAATCGAAGCATGGCATTTCTCAGAAATGTTATGATCAATTTATTAATTTAATCAAAGATATCGTGCCAGAAGACAACAATGTTGCAGATAATTTCTACGAAAGTAAGAAGTTGTTGAGAGGTATAGGGTTACCGATAGAGAAGATAGATTGTTGCGTTAAGAGCTGCATGATTTATTGGAAGGATGATTTGAATCTGGATAAGTGCAAGTTTTGTGATCATCCACGGTTCAAACCCGCGAAGAAGGGACAAGCTAAACGGCGCAAGTCCAACTTAATTCCATACAAGAGGATGTTTTACTTTCCTCTAACGGTCCGCTTGTAAAGGTTGTACGCATATAAAACAACGGCAAAGGATATGCAGAGGCATGCAGAACATACGGTAGAGGATGGTGTCATGCACCACCCATCAGATTCTGAGGCCTAGAGGCACTTCGATCAAACTCATCCAGAGTTCGCCGTTGAAACCTGAAACGTAAGACTGGGTCTATGTACAGACGGATTTCAACCTTTTGGAAGTTTCGGAAAACAATACTCTTCATGGCCGGTGATTGTCACACCATACAATTTGCCTCCCTGGATGTGCATGAAAGAGTAGTATATGTTTCTCAGCGTTCTCGTCTAGGGACCACAAAACCCCAAAGAGAAGTTAGATGTTTTTCTACAGCCATTGATTAAGGAGCTGAAGCAGTTGTGGTCCGACGGTGCTCTCTCGTACGATGTATCTAAAAAACTGAACTTTCAGATGCGAGCGGCCCTTATGTGGACCATTAGCAACTTTCCTGCATACTCGATGTTGTCCGGTTGGAGTACGACCGGTCGAATGGCTTGTCCGTATTGCATAGAGCGTTCAGACGCTTTTACCCTGAAAAAGAGTATGAAACAATCATGATTTGATAGCCATCGTAAATTTCTAGAATGTGATCATCGACTTCGTAAAGATAAAAAAAATTAGGAAAAATAGAAAGGTTGAAGCTCTGCCACCGCACGTGCGTTCTGGAACAGAGATTTTGGCCGAAATTGAACGGCTAGGACTTTTGAAGGTAACCGATGAAAATGCAGAACATGTGAACGGACTAATAGCAAAGAATAGTGGTTGGAGAAAAAGAAGTATTTTTTTGGGATTCGCCTTACTGGAGCACTAATTTGATTCGTCATAATTTAGACGTTATGCACATTAAGAAAAATGTTTTTGATAATGTGTTTAACACGGTGATGAATGTCAAATGGGAGACAAAAGACACTTCAAAATCACGAGATGAGTTAGCAGAATACTGTCACCGTCCCGAACTTCATGCAGACGCATCAGGAAAGTATCCCAAAGCATCGTACATGCTCGATAAGCCGTCGAAAGTTGCATTGTGTGAATGGATAAAGGCTCTAAAATTTCCTGATGGTACGCATCAAATCTAGGTCGCTGTGTTGATATGAAAGGGTTGAGATTGTACGGGATGAAAACCCATGACTGTCACGTGTTTATGCAGCGGTTGATCCCAATTGCATTTCGAGAACTGCTTCCTCATCCCGTGTGGAAGGCACTAACAGAGTTAAGTTTGTTTTTCAGAGATCTGAGTGCGAGAGTCATTGGAACTGCTGATATGATTCGTTTAGAGCGTGACATTCCCCTAATACTCTATCAACTTGAGATGATATTTCCACCAATTTTCTTTGATTCAATGGAACATTTGCCCGTCCACTTACCATACGAAGCGAGAATTGATGTTCTAGTGCAATATAGGTGGATGTATCCTTTCGAGAGGTATCTTCGCAAGTTGAAAAACAATGTAAGGAATAAAGCGTGTGTTGAAGGCTCGATAGCAAGCGCATATCTAGCTGAAGAGGCGCCGAATTTTGTTTCGTACTACTTCGACGATATTGTCTCCACAAAAAGGACAAACTTAAATCGTAATTAAGATGTTCAAAATGATGAAGAAGACAATCCAAACGTTCTATCTATTTTCAGAAATATTAGTGAAGCTTTCTCGGACGCAGGGAAAAGATTCTTGTCGGGTGAAGAATTGGCCGAGGCCCGAAGATATGTGTTACTAAATTGTGTTGAATTCTAACAATTTATCAGGTTAACAATTCAAATTCGTTGCAACCCTAATTAACGAAATCTATTAATTAAATATTATAACAATTCTTCATTTAATATAAATGTGCAGTTTGTTCGAAGATGGTGTTCAACGTCACCAACCAAACATTACAGGTGAGGCACTGACTCGAAAAGTGGACGCTGAATTTCTTGTTTGGTTTGAGAGATACGTGAGTTTTAATTATTTGTAAAATTACGTGGCAATTAAAATATATTATAACATTTGTAAACATAAAATTATTGTAGGCACGAGATCCTTTGAACAATGTAAATGACGATTATATGAGGTCAATTGCGTATGGTTCATCACGTATTGTGAACACTTTCAATGGTTGTAAGATAAATGAATATAGATTTCACACGATCTCGTATGGCTCTGAACGATCAACGTCGAGCACAGGAGTTTGTATAAGAGGAACAAATTATGGGCCAGATTACATGAATTATTACGGTCGTCTTCTAGAAGTGGTTCAGTTGGAGTATCATGGGTTTCAAACGACCGGAAGGACGCTCTTGTTCAAATGTGAGTGGTTTGATCCAACACCAGCCGTCACGAAAATTCACCCTCAATATAAGTTCGTTGACATCAATCATAAATGTAGATTCAATCGATACGAGCCATTTGTACTCGCATCCCAAGCGACTCAAGTGCACTACAGTTCGTATCCGAGTTTGAAGCGAGACAAACTAGATTGGTGGGCAACTTGTCAAATCAAAGCTCAATCGACGGTGGGTTATATCGAGCCTCGCGTGCCTGAACAACAGTCATTCCAAGAAGATGTTGTAGAAACATTTCCTGCAATACAATTAGAGGATGTCGACTTCTAATTAAACGACCCTCTCAATCACGAACACGAAGAGTCGGTCAATGATGATTTAGAAGAGTCAGAAAGCGATGAACTAGATTTAACTGAAGAAGACGAAGAAAGCTACGAAGATGAGTCTGACAGTTAGGGCTGAGGTTTGAAGATTTTATGAGTGTTAACGATAATCTGAACAATCATATATATATATATATACACACACACACACACATATATATATAATTATATAATTAATTTTAATTATTAATGAAACTATGTTGTATGTTAGATGCCTGGCAGGGGTCCTCATAATCGACGAATTTCTCTCGGCTCATCGTCCTCGGGACCCCATGAGGATGATGCCACCGACATGGATTTGGATGATACTGTTCCACCTACCCCGTCTGATGAGGCGGGGAGCACGCCCAGTTCATCAGAGGTCAGGACTACCGAGATCGAGGTAGTCGTGATCGGAAATAGGTAAGTAACATTTTAATCAATTTTATTATGTGTTCAATATATAATTTAATTATTTGACATATGTTGAAATAAACTTATTAGTTTTTAGGTTACGAAGTACGTAGAAGGACTTGCCGACCTATCTCAGGACTATACACGAGTCTCGTATCCACCTAGACGGGTGAAAATTCGAGCACATCCCGGACAGCCATCGTCAGACATGGTGGCCTCGTTTTAGGGTAATTTTTTTTATTTATTTTGATTTGTGTTAAGTAAATTGATTGATTATTTTGTCTAGTTGTATTTCTTTTGTAGGGATTGATGTGGTGGGACAGAAGTATATACGACGAGAATGCCACCAAGGCGGCATTCTACATATCAATGCGAGATAATTATAACAGTCGTATATACGAGTGGAAGAAGGCGTATCGACGGAATGGGACGATACCTGCCTGCGTAGGGGAGTCGATTTGAAACAGATAGCTGGTGGAGTTTCAGCGGCCTGAGGAGGTGGAGAAGTCTGAGAAGGCCAGACGGAACAGAATGAGCGAGCCCAGAGGCCCTTCGACTGGTATGGCGAAGTATTGAGGTGGGTCTATGCCGGCTAATCGACAGGCGGGCGAGATTGTAAGTCGATAATAATATTTTAAGTAATTAATTATATTATTGAACATGTATAATTTTATGTTTTAATTAATTCATTATATTAAATATTGTAAATGTATCTTTAAATACAGGCTGCATAGACAGGTACGCAGCCCAGTAACTACGAGCATCTGCTGAGGTATCATCGAGATCCCGACGGCACATTTACGGATCATAAAGCCCAGAGGATAGCTGTAAGTTTTGTATATTATATATATCCAATTTATTATAAAATCTGATAAAAGTTGTTTAGTAATAATATCTTAAAGTTTTGATATCAAGAGGACTATGAGAAGACTTTGGAGGAGAGGCGTGCTGCGTCATCTGATGATAGCAGCCCTCAGGTAGACCCGAACGAGGTCTACCTACAGGTTGTCGGGAATAGGAAGGGTCGGCGTTATGGCCTTGGATGCTTTGGGAAGACTTAGAAGGGCTGCAGTACTTCTTCCACCTCCACCGCCGATGCTCGTTAGCTCCAGACGCAGGTGCAGTCCCATCAAGAGCAGCTTCAGCGGATCCGCGAGGAGCAGGCGCTGGAGATTCAGCGGATCCGTGAGGAGCAGGAGCGTTCCCAGTTGATACTCCGTCAGCAAATTGAAGAAGATGTTGCTCAGGCCATGGCTCGTCGGCCTCCCCGTGATCCAGATGGTGGTCAGATTTAGATATGGATGGATAGTTCAGGATTTTTTTATACATTCGATTGAAGAATTGATTTTTAGTTATTGAATTATTTGTTTTGATTTTTTTATTAGTGGATAGTTTATTTTAGATTATCTAAAATCTTATTTGTTTATTATTTTTAATTTAATTATTAATTAATATATCAGAAATTTTATTAATAGACTTTTTGAAGGAAATTACAACAAATTGTTGCCAGGAAATCAGCGTAATGCTGACGGCAAAACCCGACAAGAATGCTGGCGGCCAACCGCCAGGAAATCCTGGCGGGAAATGCTGACGGCTACCACGCCAGGAAAGCATCAGATGTTCCTGGCGGGTCAAACCCGCCAGGAATACTGGCGGGTGCGGCGAAAAGCCGTCAAGGAATCCGCCAGCATTCCTGGCGGGGAACATTTTCCCGTCAGGATACTGGAATCCTGACCACAAAAATGCTGGCGGCC
>BMAC01000152.1:1087457-1135570 GCA_014905375.1 Phtheirospermum japonicum
AAATCGGCCGCTCATCCCTATCTTCTCCCCCAATCGACGGGCGAATCATACCCCTTCTCCGACGGTGACGGACTGGTTATGGAAGGTGGTTCCTGGTGACGGCAACGCATGGGCGATTTCCCTAGGTCCGGGCGATTTTTCTTCTCCATATTCGCCGGAAGAGCCGCCTGACTTGTCGACGGCAGCGGCCCAGCGAACTAGAGAGGCGGTGGCGGCGTTTTGGCAGCGGCCGGAGGCAAGGAAAACGGCTGCGCCTGAAAGTACACCCTTGGCGAGGCAGTGGTCAGAAGGTGCAGGCGCCGCCTCCGCCTCCCTCTGAAAACGACGGCGGTCGACGGACCTGGGTCGGAATCCCGATTGAAGCCGAACGCCATCGCCGATTTGAATCTTTACTTTGAGTCTTATCATGGGTTGCGCTGAAATCTCCGTTGCAGTTGATACAAATGGGCGGTCAATGAGACACACATTATGTAAGTATTCAAACGGACTTTGGAGATATTGATAACAATAAATAAGGAATAATTTTTGTCAGCACAAATGTTGTTTGAATCCGATATGATATCAAACGAATAACTGTATTGTATCAAGGGAATTAATCCATTTTGGTAGATGCTAATTTAAAGTTGAAGAATGGATATAGCAATAACCGTTCAGTCAGATAAAAAATTCCTTTTACCTGTTATTGTAGGGCGCACTAAACTCATGGTGTTAAGAGTTCATGTGATTTCAAGATTAAATTGATGTCACGTTGGTTAAAAAACTAATTGGGTGATACTTATGATGTTAAGGTTCTTGTGATTTACTTGGGCCGGTGGCGGCGGCTCCGGCGGCAGTTGTTGGGCATCGACGAGGGCGGGCTCGGGCCGGTTCTCGTGGGTTGGTGTTGGGTTCCGGTCAGGCGGTGTTGAGGTGCCTCTGGTGGTGGTTTTGAATCGGACGGCAGTGGTGTTGAACGTGGGGTTTGAATCGGCGGCGGCGGTTTTTTCGTTTGGCCGATTATTTTTTTCATTCGAAAAAAGCAGTGTTTAGAGTAGTTCAAAAGCACCGTAACAATATAAGAAAAAGCACTCCGAATATTGCACAGTGCAATTATATGTCCAGGTTCATTGTGCTTTTTACACAGTACTGTAGTGCTAAAATCAGTCCAATTTTTTTAATTTAATTATATATATATATATATTTTTATACATTTTAAAACATGCAATATGTATCTTAAATTGTAGATCTTGAAAATGTGATTAATTTGATATATATTTAATTCAAAACGAATAAAAATTGAAAAATTTATTGTTTGTTGAAAATTTGAGTTTCATTTCAAAATTTTGAATTTGCAGTTTATAGACGAAATCTGCAATGCTTTTTGTATACAATTGTAGTGTTTTTTTTTCTTAATCTATTGTACTTTCTAAAGAACAATGTAGTGCTCTTTGTAAACGTTGATATATTTCCAAAATACTTTTTTTAATTAATTAATGCATTTTTTTACATTATTACCATGCTGACATGTCATGAGTCCCTAATGTAAGTTCACATATAATGACGGGTTCTCATTTGAACCCAATCTTATATATATATATAATATATATATATATATATATATATATATATATATATATATATATAGGATTGGGTTCAAATGAGAACCCCGTCATTATATGTGAACCTAGGGACTAATCCTGGCCTTAGATCTAATATTGCACAGTGCAATTATATGTCCAGGTTCATTGTGCTTTTTACACAGTACTGTAGTGCTAAAATCAGTCCAATTTTTTTAATTTAATTATATATATATATATATTTTTTACATTTTAAAACATGCAATATGTATCTTAAATTGTAGATCTTGAAAATGTGATTAATTTGATATATATTTAATTCAAAACGAATAAAATTTGAAAAATTTATTGTTTGTTGAAAATTTGAGTTTCATTTCAAAATTTTGAATTTGCAGTTTATAGACGAAATCTGCAATGCTTTTTGTATACAATTGTAGTGTTTTTTTTTCTTAATCTATTGTACTTTCTAAAGAACAATGTAGTGCTCTTTGTAAACGTTGATATATTTCCAAAATACTTTTTTTAATTAATTAATGCATTTTTTTACATTATTACCATGCTGACATGTCATGAGTCCCTAAGTTCACATATAATGACGGGTTCTCATTTGAACCCAATCTTATATATATAATTAAAATATATACTTATCAATAAAATATTAAAAAAAAAAAATTTAACTAAAATTTTATAAACACTCAAATCTAAAATGTCACTCCCACAAATACACAGAAAATGTCAAAAATATCAACGATGAAAAATATTTTCCGGAAACTTTTTAGGGAGATAAAAACATGTATTCGTAGGAAATGGATACGTCAACCTCACAAAAGTATTCGTGCTTCCTAACTATCAGTTGTGATCTGCTGCAGTTATCTTCATACCGAGAATAATCGTAACAAGGTCATTGAAACTTGTAGAAAACAAACTTACGAAAGCGAATCAAGACCGAGGGAGGAAAAACATGCAATAGTATGCTTTTTTCCAGCTTCTAGCATCTTTCAACTAATGCCGATTTTGTCTTAGTTAAAAAAAAGTTAATACAGTTGCATTAAAATAATTCAGAAGGCTGCTATTTTTATATCTTTCAAGGAATAAATCTACCTGTATTCACATGCGAAATAGATAGTGCAACAGGCAATAAAAAATATAACATTTTAGAGAGACAGCACAAGTGTCAAGTTGTGATTTGGTTCAGTTGGCGTGGTGCAAAGGTGCCAGAGTATTGGAAGGTAAAGTGACACCGCCCCCTTTTACGGATATGTTAGGACATCGAACCGAACTAGCCCTGCTCACGAGATGCGAGTCGAGGAAAACCACCACAACCGTGATGTCATCGTGGAAATGACGGCGGACACCACGGTCGATTTTCTTCAAGTCCGAGTATCTCATCTCCCTTTTCTTCGCCGCCTCTTGTAATGCGGCTTTTACTAATCTCCGAGCGCTCCCCTGCACAGATCGAGGCAAATAGAGTGATCCTTTTTTTGTTCGCTTTGCAAGAAGTGCAAGTAAATTATTTTAGTTTTATGTATATAAAAAAAAGGAAATATCAACAAATTCTTCTACTAGAGAGCAAATTGGACATTTTATTTGCCCTGGATGTGAACTACGTTTATCATTTTTCATTTTGGAATATTATTTACAAAAATTACCCTCGAGGCTTGGAATATTTACAAAAAATACCCAAAGAAGTTTTAAAATTACGAAGAAGAAAAAATAAAAAAAGAGGTTTAATTCATTCTTAATTTGAGGAGTAAACAGCATTATTTCGTTAAATGTACAGAAGAGAGGGGGTGAAACTTTTTTTCTGATGAATGGGAAAAATAAGACGAAATCAAACCTTAAGGAGTTCTTTTTATTTATTAGAAGCTTTCCTTTTTTCCTTTTTTTTTTTTTTTTTAATTTTGTTATTCACATTTCTATTTTCCTCTCATTTCAAAGGTTCAAATAAGGCAAAATAAAACACGTCTCTCTTTCGACTCTAGCCATTTTCAACAGCTTTGATCATACAGATTAAGTTCAAGAAACACCTATCAACTAGATCTTGACAATGTAAACAAAATCTTGAGATCGTTGCACACCGTTAAGAGTTGAAACAGAAATCTGATCATGTATTTTCAGCATTAAAATCTTACGCTACGAGGATGATTTTGAACTAGAACGACTGCTTCTTGGTTTGTAAGATGCTCCCAAAGACCATCAGATGCGAATATAATGAACTGATCGTGAGGCAGCAACTGGTGCACTGTAATTGCTGGCTCTGCACTCAAAATTGGTCTTTTGAAAGATTCACGAAGTCGAAATTTCTGATACAGTGGCTCCCTGTTATATTCAGCCTTTTTCAAATACACGTCTCCAATTGATCTTGAGATCTGTAAATAACGTTTTCTATCAAGTCTACAATAATGAAACTCAAAGCACGAAATACTGAATGGATTGAAAAAGAGAAAAATGTAAACCATAATCTGATAATTAAGTTTCACAGCATACAAGGGGCTCCCTGGTGAATATATAAAAGATCCGTTGCTCATTCATAGCAACAAAAACATCAGATTAGAGACATAATTAGAAAAACTTAGAAAGAACTGACATTTGGATTTTGGTAGTAATCTTTTTCAATAGACTACAAACACATGGATGGCCTGAAAGTCGAACAGTAAATTCATGAAGCTCACACCAACAATAACAAACAAGTTTAAGTTAATATTCCATGGTTGTAAAAATCAGAGCTGCAAGATACAATATTCCTTTTAGGGCTCAAACAGCATCATTTAGAAGAGGCAATCAAACAAAGAGTCCCGCCAAGAAAGGAAATGAAAGCAGCAACGCTTATAGTTTTCTTTTCCAATTCCTCTCCATTTAGTTAAATGAAGTTGAATCTCCAAAAAACACCTTGAGCATGATGGATTTAAATATCCTCTCGCAGATCTGAGGATCACAAGACTGCACCATAGCTTTAATCCTATAGGTTAACAATAGGCTCTGCTAACGGCGCTTTTTCACAAGAATCTTGAAGTAGACAAATTTAATTTAAGGTGTGATTACAAAAAGTACCCTTGAGGTTGACCTAATTACAAAAAAGCCCAGCTAATTTTCAAAGCCACAAACAACACCCTTGAGAATTTATTTGTCATACATTTACTCCCTCATAAGCAAAAAACATTTCAAAAACACCACTTCACATTTAAAAGAATGTCACATTTAGTCTCTTGATTGTAACACTGAATCAAACCTCATGGGTATTTTCGAAATTTTGAAATATAGCTGGGTTTTTTTGTAATTAGGTCAAAATCTCAAAGGGTACTTTTTGTAATCATCTCTTAATTTAAATCAATCGCCGGACCTATTTGGGAATTTGTAATCACTGATCCTAGTGTAGAATCAAGTAGCAACATCATAATTAACAGCCCAACAGGACAAGAACAAGAAACAAAGATAAATCAACCTGTATAAGACCCTTCACACGCCACACATTATGCTTCAAAACAACGATTTGCGGGTCGTCAGGGTGCAACGACTGCAGCTCCTGTCTCACAGACTCAAAACTCGCGTTATGCTCTGCCGACAGCTGTATAGCAAGCACTTCCCCTGTGGCCTTAACAAGCCTCCCTAAAACAGCACGCGAATCGCCACAGTTGGCGACATAAAGCGTCCCGCCGCAGATAATTCCGATGAGACAGCAAGAGCCGACCGCGGCAATCTGTGGTTTCATAGGCCATTGTCTGGTGACAACTGAGAAAAAACCATCTTCTGTTGCTTGAAATGCCTTACGGATGACCTCCAATGACATGGATGTTTGCTCTGCTGTGAACCCTGCACAAATTAACAAATCAACGACCTTGGCAACTTTTTTTTTAAAAGTAGTTAATAATATTTTCGAATCTCAACTTCTGCTTCTGATTCGTCACAATTTAACCAAATTCTGATACCAGCGGAAGGGGTATTTAGATTATTACTACGATATGGTTTAACTACTTTTCACTTCGGCTACAATAAATCACTTCCTCTGAAAGCAGAAGTTCAATGCAAACACTCCCAAAATAGCATAGATCAATTTGCCTCCATATCCAACACTGAATGCTAAAAGAAACATTGGCTAATTAAGAACTCTCAAAAATGTAATAATCACTGGATTAAATTTCCGGCATCACATATGTCAACCACTCATTTATTTTTTCCTTTCCATACTCAAATTTTTTAAAATCAACTAGGGACTACTACTTACTCTTTAGATGTTGGAAGAGATGTTCATTGATGAACCTTGAGGTCTCGGGCCCTCCATGTCCATCGTAAATCCCGACAAAAGTGCCATAAGGTCCTAAATCGCTCGTGCTCAAACAACCAGATTCAAGCTGGCTCTGATCCTCTAGTAAATTATTCGCCTGAACTACAGCCATCGAAAACTCTCCATTAAAATGTTGCCCCGAATCTTTATACCATAGAAGCCCATCTTGACGGCCGCTAGCATCAGAGCCCGTGTGAACGCAGCGATCCGCCCTTGGCCGAAAACAGGTCCTCAAAAGGTTCATTAACACAGATAACATCCCTCATCTCATCCAAACCACCCACCAAATTATCAACATCTCATGAGCACTCCAAGTAAACTTTGGCAAAAATAAAGAAACTTCAAATCTATAATTTGTATGTCAACCTCTTCCTCAATTTGAAGCGGAAACTATTGCGAACAAGGAGACTAGCTGCAAAAGAAACCAAAGAATGAGAATATGAACAGCTGATAAATAATCTTGCAAATTGAGAAGAAATAGCCAAATATTTGCCGAGTTTGTATTAAGTTGAAGAAAGAGTTTAGGAAATTAAGACTTTCAATGTGAAACAGATCCCCAAGAAAACCCATGAGCACAAGTGCCGCAAATGAATAAATAAATAAAATAAGATAAAATAAAAATAGGAAATTCAACACCGATGGAAAAAGAATTTGGGGAGGTTTGAATACTAGAACTGGTCAAAACTCGATTTTTTCCTCCAGCACTGTTTGATCAGCAAATCAAATTACAGGATGTCCAACTGCCAAACCCCCCTATCGAAAAAAAATATATTCTTAAATCAAGCAGCATCAACTGTTCAATCTAAAAGGAAAAACACTTCAAATTTTCCAAATAAAAGCAACACACAGAGAAATGGGTGGTGTAAAATATGCTAAAGATGTTACCTTTTCAATTGATTGAGCAAGATAAGGATCTGAAAGTGAAAGAGGTTTAGATCTGTGGATCCATCGAATCAAAGGAAATTTTGAAAGAAAAAAAATCCGAGAAAAAAAAGACACTTCGAAGTGAGATTTTTTGCTTTTGGTTTCCCTCTTTTTTTTTTTTTCTCTGAGGGCAATAACAAGAAGAAAATGGTGTGGCGAAACAATTAGATAACAAAGGAAAATGAAATCGAAAATCACGATAGAGAGAGAGCTAGGTGAAAAAGGAATTAGCAATGAGAGAGAAGAGCGGATATAGAGAGAGTTGTACTACTACTATTACTATTATGGTGTCTTTGATCGGGGCAATGCAACTCTGGTATCTCTCAGCAGACAAACCCCTTTAAAAAAACAACACCGGAGAGCTTCAAGCCAGCAAAGCAGAGGACCAGTTTTGGGCTCCACACACACTTCCAGATAGAGAAAACCTAGAGAGAGAAAGTAAAAAAAGTAATAGTGTACCATGTAACAAATTGGGAAGAAGATGGTTGGAGAAAAGCAAAATACATACACGTGTTTGTTAAAATTACTACATGCCGTGAATACAATATGTTCTCATCCGTGTATTTATGTCCTGATATACTTCATTATATTCTCATACTAGTATTATACCTGTGCGTTGCACGATAATTTTTTACTTTATTTTATCTAAAATAAAAATAATTATTTTAAATGTATTAAAATATTTAAATAAGTAATTGTATATGTGTATACTTAAGTTATGTATATATGTGTTTGTGTGTGTATTTCGATAAGAACTCACATCAAAGATGGTTTTACAATAACCGCTCCCTATATATAAATCATCTAAATATTAATTAAAGATTGAATAGTATTCAAAATGATATAACCTTTATAAAAGGATTTTTATTATACAAAATGTATGTTACAAATTATGAAAAATTTCATTATACACAATATTTATAGTTTTGTTACTATGTTTATTCTCATCATCGTCGATCAATATTTTTAAACCCTTGCGATTGTTCACCCTTGATATAGCAACGTATAACTGACCATGATTAAAAACTGACTTCTTCAGGAAAAGTCCAACATGAGAGAGAGAGAGAGAGAGAGAGATTGTAATTGAATTTTGTTGATCATCATAGCATATGACACAATCAGAGGAATTTTTCATCATTGGGACTTAAAAGGCAACCTCGTATTGGATGGTGTGACAGTCATTATAGGGATTAACAACAATTCACCTGTATTGCTTCTTTGATATATATTAGACTATACAGTATGATCGTCAAGTCAACAACCAATATTACACAACACAAGGGAATGATTGATATTTCCCAACAACATGAGTGGAATTCTAATTTTTAGTTTTAGCTCATAGTTCGGGATCCATAACATTTAATGGTATTTAGAAACTCTGATGAGTAGACGTCCTACAATATGTCAATGTTTGAGTCGAATTTGTATGTATTATCAGACCTAAGATATACTTTACATTCTCCATCATTTTATGACATCATATATTTATTAATCAAATCGACCTAAATAAGTGAAGCATTCAGTAGTTTTTCCAAACTGTGGATATGTGCTCCCCACAATTTAACGGAACATGGTCAACATCATCTTTCAATAATAGATAACCTGGATTTCAATTTGAACGATACCATCATTTGGTTCCAACTATTACATCTCCTATACTATTTATCGAGTTGAAAATATTCTTTAACTTGACAATTGTGATCTGAATTGTGACTTTGCAGCACCACATTCTTGGTCTACTTCGAAACTATGTAATGAGTCCATAAATGCAAAGATTTGATCACTATGTGAACTATGTCTGGTCTAGTGCCTTTTGGAACAATCGGTAAAATTTGATGAAATTTTTCACTAAAAATTATTATTTTATTACCAAAAGGAAGCTGCGTATTATAATTATTTCGCGATCTCATCACGTCTTTCAATGTTTTGTCTAAAGTTTCAAAATAATGTCTATGCATCATTGGAGTTTCGTCCCAAATAATGACATGCGCATCATTAATTAATTTTGCAAGTGGAGTACCAGTAATGATCAAAATCTTGGTGAATATTAAAAGTAACCCTAAATCTGGCATGTCCAGTTCTTCCTTTTGAAATAAGAAGAGAAGTTATGTCGTTAGCTATTACATTAAGAACAATTTCACTATTAGATTTAACAGTTGTAGAAAGCATCATCTGTATCTATAGATGAGAAATACACCGCCCTTGGTTAAATGTACTGCATCCATGACTTTATCAATTTTGGCGGAATAAATTTGTATTAATGAAAACAAATCTAGCTTCCTAGGTGTCCATTCTTTTATTTTTTTTTAGTACTAAGAAAGTTTTTAGGAAACTTCAACATAGGCAACTCCGTGCTTCCCGATTTTTCTTATTTGCCTCGAATTACGTTTCATTGTGTTCACTGATCATTATCATTATACAATACATTATGCTCTTTTGGAAGATGAAAACTTAAACACATGATAGTTGGAGTTTTATACTGAATTTCATAAACTAATATTCTTCACGTCGCTTCCCATGGAGAAATGTAATGATAATTATAATACATGTTGATCTCATCAATCTTTTTATCCTCTACATCCCCACATGTGTTCTAATAGAATGTTATAGTGAARCTACAGTTACATTTATTGACATATTTGAATAAATACTTGATAGATCTAAATTGGTTACTACTTAACATTTAAATGAGCTACACAATTCAGTAATAGATAAAAATTATGGGAAACGACCCTCTAAAGAACRGCTAGTAAATGTCGCGGGTAAGACAACATGAGTACCAACACTTGAGCCATCTGTTTCACCTCGTAACACTACATCAACAATCCCACTGTACTTCTCACCTCATATTTCTTTTGATGAATTCTGACYTACCACAATTTTGAAGATTTAATAATCGTATATGCATATATTATAAATTGTTATGTGAGTCGTCGACTATATAGAATAGTGAGTACCTCCGTGTCTCTTTCATGCAATCGGTGAGTAAAGAACTCCATCTGGCTCACATATTGTTTACCCTTGCCTTTAGYTTTTCGAGGTTCAGAAAAAGATATATCTTCTCTTTGGTTGTCTTCACCACATGGAAATAGTAATGAATAGTGTAGAGCAACGTACGAAGGATGAAACTCGTTGATACGTTTCAAATTATCAGATCTCTTTTKTACTGCAATTCTCTTGCTACCACTTTGTGTATCAATATCACCAACAACTAACAAATAATTAGTTGATCTTTTTACGAATCTATTATAGTGAATGCCACATTGGTCYTTCCACTCGATGCTGGTTTTGCACTTGTATTGTTTTGCATGATTACTGAAATAGTAACAAAATACATTATTTTAAGAAATCAATTCAAATCAAAAGTATTGAATCGTAGTAGTATTTGATAAATAACATGATGATAMCCAATAWAACAAATARTGCATTGTATTTCATTGTGCAATTTTGCATATTTTAATTAAAAAAGTGGTAAAGTTATTTTTGAGAAAAAGTGACGAATTTGATATTGTTGGGCTCACAATTAAAAATAAAATAACACACACACACACATATATATATATATTAATGTTCTTATTAATTGTTTTTAATATTAATTATGGTATTCATCCTATTTATGTTAAGAAAACTTCTACATAATTAAAAAAGATAAATCATCATTAATATTAAACATTATTTATGAGATCAACTCAAATAAAAAAGTATTGAATCGTAATAATATTTGATAGCCAATAAAATAAATGTTGAATTATGTTGTTATTTTTATATAATTTTAAAAATTATGTGTGGTGTTGTGTGTGTTTGTGTTGTATATATAGAAATGATCTTTTTATTTTTAATATTAATTAGGGCATCTATCCTAATTATATTCAGTAAATTCCTATATAATTAAAAAAATAAAAATAATTCTACGTGATTTATTTTTCTCTCTTACATTATTTTATATATTGTTTTCAATGTCCAGTATGGATTGCATGTCTGCTACAATTTCATGTGAAGATATTTTTTTTTCCTCCACAAATGAGCAAATAATAGTATAAGTATTAATAAAATATAAATATTACAATGATGTTGAAGCGATTAGTATGTAAAATATAAATGCACCAAACAGAATAAATTCGATTTTGAACTTCAAATGATATTAAGTATGACATGAATGCTTTCAAAATTACTGTGTTTAGCCATTTGTATTCAGATGCGGCCTTCCCTTTTTTTGTTTTGGAATTAGTTGATCTTTTTCCAAATATATTGTAGTTGATGTCTTAGTGTTCATTCCACTTAGTGTTGGGTTTGCACTTGTATTGTTTACGCGATTTCTGAGATAATAACAAAATACATTATTTTATGAGATCAATTCAAATAATAAAGTGTTGAATCGTAATAATGTTTTATAAACAACATGTTGATAGCCAATAAAAATAATATCAAATTATATTATATTGGGCATTTTTTATAATTTAATTAAATAAAGTGATCAAATTATTTATGAGAAAAAGTGACAAATTTGATTTAATATTGTTCAACTCGAAATGAAAAAAATAACAAAAAAACGTAAAAGAAAGCTAAAAATAACATATAAGTGATTATATATATAATATTAATTCTTATTATTTTTAATGTTAATTATAGTATCTATCCTAATTATATTAAGAAGATTTCTACATAATTAAAAGAGGAAACTAATCCTAAGTGGCTTTTTAATTAAAAAAAGAACCAAATCATAATTAATTAAATAAGGTATATATCATAATTATGTTAAGAAAATTCCTACATAACTAAAAGAGGAAACTAATCCTAGGTGGCTTTTTAATTAAAAAAAGGAACTAAATCATAATTAATTAAATAAGGTATATATCATAATTATGTTAAGAAAATTCCTACATAACTAAAATAGGAAACTAATCCTAGGTGGCTTTTTAATTAAAAAAAGAAACCAAATCATAATTAATTAAATAAGGTATCTATCATAATTATTTTAAGAAAATTCCTACAAAATTAAAAAAAGAAAATAATCCTACATGGCATTTTTTCTCTCAAAACTAAAAAAAGAAAATAATCCTACGTGACATTTTTTCTCTCTCCAGACCTCTCCTTTAATATATATATAGATAATGGTTATAATAAAATAAAAAATAATATAGTCACGATTGAAAAATGATCCAGTGGTTGGAGAAATGCAAAATAGTATATATGTGTGTGTTTGTGTGTATGAGAAAATGCATCAATTTACATTTTGACCAAAGTCTCTTTCTTATACTATCTTCTTAAAAAAAAAACTATTTTTACACACAAAGTTGGTGAATATACCAAACTACCCTTCAATTAAAATTTACAACAAACTCACCCCACCCACCCTCACCCACCATTTTCATTCATGCAGCTTTCCATACATATCCTTCAAATCATAATTCACTCGTTCTTAGATTTTCTTGTCTTCTCAAATTTTTGTTTGTATTTGATTACACTCTTCTAGTATCATTTTCAAAAGAAAGTAAAAAAGAGAAACATACAACTTAAAAAAAAAAAAAATTGGTTCTGGAGTATTTCGCAGCAACATGAAAAAATATTTGTAGTTACTTTCGCATTAATTTTCTTTAAGTTTTATTGTCCGAAATGTGCTTATTTGAAGTAGTTTTTATACTTGTTGAATAATGCGTCTGTTTTTAGTCTGTAAATGTGTTTTCTTGCATTTTTTGGCAAATCCCCAATGAGTTGGTCATGTTTTTTTAGCAAATCCAAATATTTTGATGTGTATATTGGGAATTAATGAAAATATTGGGAATCGCTAATTCTAATATATATTGTACTCGGCTACATGACACGTCGTATCGGGTGTACCATAGCCGTCGAGAGACTAGAATGATCCCGGGTAGCACGCACTGGAAAAGGTGTGAGCGGTGCATCCGAATGCGGCAGGAACCAGGTAGGTGTGAGTGGTGGCTAATGAGGCAATCGACGTAAAACATAAAGTACCTTTAGGTCATCATCAGTAAAATCCATCAAATGGAACAAATGAAGCACTTTCTGATACATGCATATCACTGGCCCCCTGTGAAGTCTACGTAACATAAGGATGATGAAGTCTCGGTGGACTCTGCCTCTTGTCCAAATCAATGGGCCCCTGTGGACTATGCCCCTCATCCGGATCACTGGGCCTCTATGGAGTCCCCTTCCCAACCAGGTCATGACATAATGGTGGACTCTACCTCTCATCTGGATCAATAGACCCTTGTGGAACAGCCAAATCACTAATCCCGTGCGACCTCCGTGTAACATCCGGATCATCCAAGCTGCCTCGGACCTCATAAACTACCAATCTACGTACCTTCTCATCTCTGGACCTCTTGAGCTCATCCACTATCTTGTTCAGTCTCGTAACAACTATACATTCTAGCTCATTCACTCGTCGATCAACTCTCTCAAGCACTCCCTCCATGGCATTCTCGCGCTTAACTCTCTCCAAATCATATCGACATTCTCATGCTTAACTCCCTCCAATAACTGAGCTAACAAAATCGAGGTGACGTCAACATGTGTGGTATCCACCATGCGAGTCCTCTTCCGTCGATGAGGACCACATAAAGGCGAGCACTAACGAATATGTGTCGGTGAGCATCGTAGACTAGGGCATTCAGAAATATGTATTGGTGAGCATCGAGAACTACGCTCCGGTGGGGAGTGAGGAATATGTATCGACGACCCATGTTGATGATCAACATCCATCGTGAAATCCCGACTATCCGGAAGGATCTGTTATACATTACTGGAACCACCAAAGGTGCCGAACTATCATCATGAGCCGATGAGACATAATCTATAAATAAATGGGACGGAAGTTAAATCTTGAACATAACCAGATCCGTGGACGCCTGCCCGTCTAGCTGTTCAGCAACGACTACTCTACCTCTACCACTACCACGCCGATCAGACCCCTTACCACGAGCTAGGAGAGGAGATGGGGGAATAATGAAGGGTGACCCTCGGTGCCTGTACTGGATGCTTGATGAAATGTCATCATGAACGTGGGGCCACCATCCATACTCACGAAGCTCCTCTTTTATGAGCTCCAATATCTCAATCCATATACACTAATTGTAAAATAGAAATTTCATATGTGAAAAAATTATTATGATTATTTTTAACAAGAATCTATAACATAGTTATATATTGAAAAACCATATATATATTTATTTACATAATCTAATATACAATATCAAGATATTTAATTATCGGAAGATCAAAACAGTCTGAGAGGTCAATACAGTTCCAGTTGAATGACCACCTAAATAATTGTGTTCATTGTAATTCCTCGTCACTATTCTTCCCAGCATGTAATACACATGCATCAAATACATTTTTTAAATCATATTACATTAAATTTTAGTTGCCAGCCCCAATCTCATCAATTATAAATAACTATATATTATTAATCTAAATTTACATAAAACCAATTATTAAATCTCATATTATTTGGAATTATTAGATTTACAAATATTTTTATATTTATAAGGTTATTAATATTTGTACTTATAAATAACCTTAGTCCATTTAGATACCTTAATGGCCCATTTAGTAGTCCATTCCAAGGTAGCACAATTCCACTATAGTCCATCCCATTTATCCAAAATAGTTCACTGCTAAAACTGCAAAAATCGTCTGTAATTTTTTTCTTCTATTTACTCTACAAACTTAATTCTCCAAGTCCTCAGCTCGGGGATGGACTCGAGATTTTTAGGGAGGGGGGTGGAGTAGGGAGGTTTAATTAAAGAAGAAATGTACGAGAAATTTTTTCGAATTTACTAAATATTAACTTGAAAAATAATAGAAAAATATTTATTTGAATGAAATAATATGAAAAAAAAAATATTTTTACCGTATTTTTATATCTTACTTATTATACTCTTAGTTTTAGATTATTGTAAAAGAGAATTTCATTTACTATAAAATGAATATGGTGAAGCAATGAGAAATAAAGAAACTTTATGACATAATAATAACTTGATTGCAAAAGATTCAATTGAAAATTAGTAAATTATTTTTACGGAAAAATCATCATGTATATATATAACATTATAAAAAACATAGAGAATTTAAAAGGTAATTTATCAGGGGTGGCAAAATATAATTATTTCGCATTTATACATATAAAATATTAATTAACTAATACTATCCTAAGGTACCGATAGAAAGTGAGAGGGGGCGACTGCCCCCACCAGCCCCACTGGGTCCGTCCCCTTACATCAAAACCATAATTGTTTATTTAACTAACAAACCATATAACTTCTTCTTGTAAGTTTTTTTTTCTAGAACCTAACAGACAAGCAAACGCAACAGGTAAATGAAATAATTCATTTTTTTCTCAAAACTCTTTCAAACCCAAAAATAATCTCAAACCCAAATCACCATTTGTTTCATGCCATAAAAACCCGAAACCATTACCAAACTTACGACTGAATTAGTCTAGAAATGGCTGAATCGACCACTCTCGAAACTGACGGCCCCGAACAGCCAACATCCCAGTCTAAAACTACGACAACCGAATCCTCCAGACTCGTCGCATCTTATTTTCCAGAAAAATCTAAACACAACCAAGCCTTGCTAATACAGCATCAAATATTCACGTCGGCTATATGCGAGTATTTGTGGTAATTTGGGCAAGCGACCTCATTTCTTAGGAGGGGCAATCCTTCTAGGAGCTGAGTGAGATGTTCTAAGGGGTAGCGACCTGACGTATATGAGTGGGGAGCTCTTATGCGAGGTAGCGAGCTCTTATGATACAGGTAATATTATACCAGCTCGGTGCCGAGTGATAGCTCGAAGTTGAGTGTTGGGCCTCATGGTTTTTGGGCCTTAACGGGCTATTATGGGTTGACTTGTGAGGTCCCGGCGGATTACACCCATGGATAGAATTATAAGCCCACGGCTATTCTAGTAATTTAGCGAGAGTTCTATTATTTATGGGAACTTAGCATACAGGAGGAATCCTAATTCTAAGTCGGTTGTGATATTTATGGTATTGTGATAGGAGAAGGTAACCCTAGCTTGGGGAATACTTCTCTTATCTATATAAAGAGGCCTCAGGCCTCATTCTTTTCTCTAAGTCGACTTTCATATCCTACGTATTTTGAGCTCTCGCATCTCTTTTGCACTCGCTAACTTAAGCATCGAAGGGCCTACGCCGGGACCATCCACCGCCTTGGCATTGGGTGTTGTTTTGCAGGATCAATCAGGTCGTTGATCACGTATTTGGAACTATTCAGGTCTCTGACTACGTAACTAAGGTTAGTACTCTATTTTCATGAGGCACCAGTCTTTTTGGTTGCATCAAGTGGCACCGTATGTGGGAAAGAGGGACATCGAGTCCTTGAGCAAAAGGTGTGAGACTATTCATAAACGCAACATGAAAGGAAGAACTATGCCACCTAAGGTCTTGGATCTTGAACCTGGATCAAGCAAGCCAAAGGAAGCAAACAAAGATGCAAACAAAGATAAACAAATAAAGGGTAGGCCAACACCTTCCTCGGAAGGACCAATGGTTCAGAAACCCGCCACCATGAAGTGTAGTTTTTCGTGGTTTTGAAAGTATAAGGTTCATTAGGCTTGGTATTATCGGAGATCGATTCAATTGAAGGATTCAATGTGTTTCATGCTTGGAAAATAAAAGGAAATGAAAATAATGCAATTAAAATAACTAAACTATCCTAAAAATTGAAATAACAAGTGGATAGGATGCCTCAGTCGTGTGCCTCAATAGAAAATACAAGCAAATAATGAAAACAATAAAAAACAAGCATGTTTCACCAAGTACAAGCATGCATGCACAAGGTACAACCAAGCTTGCATGAACATAAAAACTTGAATAATGCAAATTTTCAAAAATTGAAAGCACAACTAGCAAGAGCAATAAAAATTAACATCAAAGTTTAAAACTTTACGTGAAATAACAAGGATCAAGTAATAGATCTAGGATTTAAGCTAAAACTATGCATGGAAATTAAATTGCAAAAAAAGCACAAGAAAAACTTAAAACCTAAACAATCCAAGACCCGATCTATGATCTAGATGTGTCACTCATCTAGATTCTATAGCCAAATCATAAGATTCAACAAGTAATCAAGGAACTAAGGCAAAAAACATAAAATTGAAGAACATGCATGAAATTGAAGAACAAGCTTGAAATTAAAAGAAAGCTTACTATAATAAAAGGGAGAACTCAATATCTTGAATTACAATCAAAAGTAATAATCCAAAGGAGTATTTGGATTCTTCTTGAGCTTACAAACCCAAGGCCAAAAGCTTGAAAATTAAAATCTAGAAGGAGAAAACTTTGTTCCCAAGCACATGAGAGGGTTGGGAGAGTGATGTCTCATTTAGGTCAAGTTATGGGGTTTATATAGTCATTAGTAGGGGCAAACTCGTCAAAATGCTCTAATTCCCGGACTCGCAGCCGATCGACTGACTGTCGGTCGACTAACATCAGTCAATAGACTGTATGTCGATCGACTGCTGTGCCAATTTTTAGGAGGCTACTGTCCCGCAGTCGATTTTGGGGCTTGCAGTCGATCCTCTTGGAGAGCAGTCGATCGACTGCAGTCTTCTCGGGCAGTCGGTCGGGCAGTCGATCCAGCTTGGTTTCCTCATTTTGGCACGGATTTTAAGCTTAAAGGCCTCGACTCGATCCTCAGCAACTTAGAGCAAATCCAATTCCTCGAGCCACCTACAATATAAGAATTTTGAATTCAAAAACCCACGAATCGTCATTGAGAACGCATATACCAAGCTCAATCCTAAACACGAGAAAATGACCAAAAACCCTAATGAAAAATGACTCAAAACTACTAGAACTGATGCTAAACTCTATTTAAAAGTATGAGAAAAACATAAAAATTACATGCAAAACAACTACCCCACACTTATTGGTTTGTTCGTCCTCGAACAACGAAAAGAATCGAGAGTGTACATGCAATGAACATTATGTAAAAAGAAAAATCCTTGTACTTATCCTTATTTATATGACGGTGGTATCAACATAGACTCGCTATCGCCAAGCATTGCTCGTATTACTCTTTCTCAAATGCAATCCAAATCGATGACTTCCTCTCCAAGGGAATTTGAGAGTGTTCGCTCAATACGCTCAAGTGTATATAGGACGTGTTTACGCTCAAGTCGGTTAATACATGCACCTTTGTCAAGATTTCACAAATTGGACGCTCAAGATTGCTCATAGTACGTGACCAATTAATAATCGAAAGAGGTCTTTATTATGGGTTGTAATGTTGGCTCTTTGGTAAGGTATGGAACATTTGGATATACTGGCTAACACACGATCAAACGCGATCAATAACACACAAAATCCTAATTTCTAAAACCCGAAGCTTATAATCACTTCACCTTTTCCAATTCACCAAATTCTCATTCGAAACCCTGTCGTTCACTCACTTTCCCGACTTTTATTTCACAACACTTAGAAGATTTTTGAATTTGCTTCTTTTCACTAAACTTGGCCTTTAAATTAGGCTTTACACATGAACACATGCTTTATCACTTTTCGTAATTTGTGTTGGAGTTTTTTTGTATAAACAACTCAAAACCCGAGACCCACAATAGATTTCCCTCACATTTCTCGTCAACTAACAACATACCCTCTCGCCTCACAATTCATGAAGATACAAGAGCTAAAATCGAGATCGGCTAACAAGAAACGGGATAAAGGCTCAAGGGGGCTCATTTAGGATTCTAAGTAGCGTATATATTTGGATATGGCCAGAGTAAGGGTGATATATGTGCCTCGAAGTCATTTTCAAGTTCAATCATGTACGAGCAAAGCCAAACCTCCTCAAAGCAATTTCCATAAAAAGTGCAAGCAAGCCGAAAATCACACAAGGCTACTCACTAGATTGCACCGAATTTGGGAGAGAAATCAAAAGAACTTTTAGAGCTTTGCAATCTCTTAACGAGGAAATGTTGATTATATATATATATATATATAGGCGGGTTTTGGACAAAGCACAAAATTCAACTCCTCACACATACACATGCAAAAACTCGACAAGTAAACTATTCAAACTTCCAAGTATGTGGAGTTGTTCAAAAATGTAATAAAGACACAAAAACGACTCAACCATATAATAGAGCAAATAGTAAGCGTCACTTCACCAAGAATGCGTCACTTCGCCAAGGCTCGAGTTAAGAACAACAAACCATGCATGATAAAAACCGGGACCCTAACCACCTACCTACCCCACACTTAAACCATGCAATGCCCTCATTGCATTTTAATGAAAATCAAGTAAAAGGGGGGTGAATAGAAACTTCCTCAACCGAGCGAGTTCGGGTCGAGCTCGGTGGGGTCCACTTAAAAATAAAGCAATCCAAGCAAAAATTGAGCATAGCTAGTATCTCCAGACTTCATGAATGCTACCAAGCCATCAATTCGCCCAAGGTTGGAGTCGGAAAACGAGATATATACAAGAAAATCACATGAAATTAAGACTCAAGAAAATATGTACATGAATCACGATAAAGTAAAACCAAAGACTAGATAGAACCAAAAGACAAAACAATAAATATTTTTTTGTTTTTAAGATTTTCAAATATTTTTGGATTTCGCAAGAGATAGATGAGAAATAAAAGAACATAATCAAATCAAAATAACACAAACCAAAATAACGTGAAAGTCTTATGAAAACAAATCAACCAAATAAATACAAGAGTGATAAGAAAATCAATGACGTCTCCGACGTCGGGGTTGGAGGTTTGCGTCCTCGTCCTCGTCCTCCTCCTCGATTTCTTTTTCCTCCTCGGCGTTGTTATCCTCTTCTTACTCATCCTCGGCATCTTCCTCCTCTTCTTTCTCCTCATCCCGACGCATTCGGCTATCGATCAACAAGAGGCGACTATGGAGGACGCGGTGTGCTCAGTCGGTTCTTGATTGCCCTGCGTCGAGTCGATCAAATCATGCAAACACTTGGCGTTGGAACTCGTGCCAACCCATGTCGGGACCCGGGCCAGTGCTCAGGCTTCCGAATTGCAAGATTGTCGCATGGCTCGTGCTTGAATTGAACGGCGTGCCCAAACCGGTGTTTGGGGCTTCATCGGCCTCGACTCCCTCATTGTGCCGCCGATTATATTCATCGTCCTCCTCTTGTTCTTGGCCACGGCGGTGGGAGCGTTGGGGCTTCGTCGGGATCTTCGGCAATTTCCAAGCCAACTCGATCGCATCGATCCTCTTCATATTGGCCGCCTCGGGATCGAACCCAAAATGACGGGCTAGCAACGTGATCACGGGCCCCATTCTGACCCGGGCTACACTCCCGCCTCTCGTTCTCGTAATCCCATAAATCCCGGCATGGATATAAGGATAAAACAGAACTTGACGCCCATTGATCAAACACCAAAGCACGTATACCTCGTGTTCGGTGAGATTAGTGCTCTCGTGCTTGCCCATCACGACGTGGGCGAAAAACTTGAACACCCCTAAAGGCACCAAGTCGGTGATGGCCGAGGCTTAATACCGAGAAGTCCCACGCCCGCCCGTGATCAATGCCCAAAATTGCGTCGGGGCAAACTCTATTGGCCGTTCGTCCCACAAATCCTCGCAATAAAACCTGAGGACCGCTTGGAGCGCCTCTTGGGTGATCTGATGTTCCCTCCCTTGGAGACGAACGGTGAATTCCTAGCACTCGCGGGACTGGTAGGTGGTGAAGAATTCGAGCATCAACTCTCGGTAGGCTGGTGCTCGGAGGGATGCAAAATAACGGGCGCTCAAGGCATCGATGAAATGTAGCACCCTTGTCCCGAACCCTTGATGATCCCTGTTTTCCACATACTAGTCGAGGCGCACGAGGGTGACATACCGCGGAACGGAGAAGTTCCATTGGGAAAGGTTTAAAAAGAGTCACCCCTCAGTTTCGAAATAAATTGGAAAGGGGGCGGCGTAGTTGCCGGCAAGGTTAGATAAGGGGCATCGTCGTCGGAATAGTCGGCAATGGAAATGGTTTGAAAGTGAACGTGAGAAAACGAGGATTGTGTTTAAGGGTTCCGGGAATTTCAAAGAACGGAGAAAATGGAAGAAAAGAGGTAGTTTCAAATGAAAATGTTCATTGAGGCATTTCCTCGAACACTTGGTGGGCGTGGTTTTTGAATAAGGAATTATGAAAAATTTGAACCCAAAGCCTCCCCAAAACTCAACCAATCAACGATTCAAGAAGTTGGTTCTAGCGAATTACCTCAAGAAATTGCTCGGATTGAGAATTGAAGGCCGAAGTGCAAAACCCCCAAACCCTTGTGTTGAAAAAGGAAGGAAATTGAAAGGTTCCCACGCGAAAATCCGGTCGATCGACTATCCTTCTTCTCTCCTACTCTTTTTCATTTTTTTTTTGGTTTTGTTTTTTGTTTTTCTCTCTTTTTCTTCTCTTTTTTTTGTGTTGAAGCTTGTTCTTTTCGAAATCAAAAGTGGGAAGTGGGAGGCGGATTGACTGGCCTTTTATGGCCAATCCGCTGGGCTGCGCAAGTGGGGCAGTCGATCGACTGTCGGTCAGTCGATCGACTGTACCTTGAAAAGCTTGAGCTACTGTCCTCCAGTCGATTCGGGGGGGTGCAGTCGATTTGGCAGTCGATCGACTGCTCACCAGTCGATTGACTGGAGACAGTCGATCAACTGCAGCAGTGCAGCTGAATCCGCATATTCGATCCCCTTCTTTTCAAAATCTCCAAGATTGCACCTACACAAACTCAAAATCATTAGTTAATAAAAATAAAGAAAGGATATACACAAAATCGAAAGAAGAAATGAGAAAAAGAAAGATAAGAAAAGGTTAGATAATCATGGGTTGCCAAATGATAAGGGCTCATGCCTAGAACCGTCTTATAAGCCGTCCAGAGGGCCCACAAGGCATCGCTTAGCTTTCTTGACCAATCCTTACGATTAGGTTGCACCATCTTCTCTAGCACACTCTTCAATTGCTTATTACTCGTCTCGACTTGCCCCGAAGTTTGAAGATGATATGGCGTAGCGATCTTGTGCTTGATCCCGTAGATCTTCACGAGTTTCTCAAAAAGTTTGTTGCAAAAATGACTACCACCATCGCTTATTATCACTCTCGGGAAGCCAAAACAAGCACAAATGTTCTCTCTCACAAACTTGACAACCACTTCGGCGTTATTCTTGGTCGTGGGGATTGCATCAACCCACTTTGAGACATAATCAACCCCCACGAGAATATACTCGTAACCATCGATAGACTTGGGGAATGGTCCCATGAAGTTGACTCTCCACACTTTGAAGATCTCCATTACCAAGTTCCCCACTAAGGGCATTTCGTTCCTCTTCAAGATACTCCCCGTCCGTTGACATCAATCACATGTTTGAACGTGGACTTGAGCATCATAATGCAACGACGGCCAATAGAAGCCCGCGCTTAAGATTTTTATAGCCATTTTTCTCCCTCCAAAGTGTCCTCCGGCTTGGTGGTCATGACAAAACATTAAGAGATCTTGCATTTCCTCTTCGGGGATACACCTCCTAATCATCCTGTCTTTCCCAACCTTATACATGAAAGGGTCATCCCAATAAAATCTTTGTCACTTAGCAAGGAAGCGTTTCTTTTCTTGCCAATCCATATCTGGCCGAAGTTCACCATTCGCCAAGTAATTTGCGTAGTCGGCGTACCAAGGCTCTTTGCTTACTTCCATCAAGTTTTCGTGAGGTAAATTCTCGTCGATTGCTACCCTTTCTCCTCCCTCCGTGACCAACCTCGAGAGATGATCGGCTACCGCATTCTCACACCCCTTACGATCCTTGATCTCAATATCGAATTCTTGAAGCAATAGAATCCAATGAATGAGACGGGGTTTTGCTTGAGGCTTAGAGAACAAATATCGCAACGCGGCATGATCGTTATGCACCACGACTCGTGATCCAACAATGTAAGCTCGGAACTTCTCTAAGGCAAAGATAACATCCAAAAGCTCTCTCTCGGTTGTCGTATAGTTCTTTTGGGCATCGTTGAGCATCAAACTCGGATAATAAATCACCCTTAGTAACTTGTCGACGCGTTGGCCAAGAACGGACCCCACCACTTCGCTCGAAGCATCGCACATAATCTCTAAGGGTTAGCTCCAATCGGGAGCTACGACGATGTGGGCGGACACAAGACTCTTCTTAATGGATGAGAAGGCATCCTCACAAGATTCATCGAATTCGAAAGGCACGTCGTTGCTCAACAACCGGCATAAGGGGCGGGCAATTTTCAAAAAATCTTTAATGAACCGTCGATAGAACCGGCATGCCCAAGGAAACTTCTTACATCTTTCACATTGAGGGGAGGGAGTAGCTTTTCAATAACCTCAACCTTGGCTTTATCCACCTCAATCCCCCTCTCCGAAATCACATGCCCGAGCACTAGGCCACTTCGGACCATGAAATGGCTCTTCTCCCAACTTAATGTCAAGCTCGTCTCTTCACATCGAGCTAGAACTTCCTCAAGGTTTCTCAAACACTCCTCAAATGAGTCCCCATATATGGAAAAGTCATACATGAAGACTTTTAGATATTTATCGATCATGTCGGAGAATATTGATAGCATGCATCTTTAGAACGTCCCCGGGGCATTACATAGCCCAAATGGCATCCGTCGGAAAGCAAAGGTCCCAAATGGGAAAGTGAAAGTTGTTTTAGCTTGGTCCTTGGGCGCGATAGCAATTTGATAATAACCCGACACAAAAAGAGAGAAATCAAACTATCATTTTTGGACCAAAAAAAAAAAAAAAAGAAACATGGCATGGTAAGATTTCATCAATAAATAATATTTAACGATTTGAAACTTGTTTGCATTTAAAAAATTAAATTATTGTTACGGAAAAGTCATTAACTCCATATTTGGAAAAAACACTCGGGAAACATAATTTTCAAATTGTATTTTGCTTAATATTTGAAGAATCGCGATGTGTACGTCGTAAAGTCATCACAAAATGATGTGACATGTTTTAAATATTGATCGCTGAAGTGAAACATATAAGTACTAATATTGAATGGTTATTGGTTAGCTCGGTGGGATCTATTTCGGGTCTCACCTAGATGAATAATCAAATCTTGTCATATTGTTTTTTGACACAATTTCATGGTGTAAAGTTTACGTGGGCGTAGCATTTTTGATATGTTCAATGTACTGATGATATTAATATGATTATATTTGGCATGTATTAATAATATTTTAAATACGAGACGAAACATATAAATGTGAAGTAAAAATATCCATATTACACGTAATAATACATATAAAAAAACATGTTCCTGTTTTAATTTTAAGAAAAGGAAAATCTTATGATCCTTGTATATTTAAATTTGAATCCATCCAAGAAGTAATGAGAGTGGTGGCCGGCTAACTTGTCTAGGCATTTGATCGATGAATGGGAGGGGGAAATGATCCTTCTTCGTGGCCGCATTCAACTTTCTAAAGTTGATACACATCCTCCACTCAGTCGTCGCCCGCGTCGCTAACAAATCACCCCTCTCATTTTCGATGATGGTGGATGCCGCTCTTTTTAGGGACCATATACACGGGACTCACCCATTCACTCTCGGCTATAGCAACTATCAAGCCCTCCTCCAACAATTTTAGAATCCCGGCCTTCACAATTTCTTTGAGGTTCGGATTCAAATACCTTTGAGATTCTTGAGATGGTTTGGGTTCGTCCTCCAAAATAATTTTATGCATACATGTGGATGGGCTAATTCCTTTTATATCCCCGAGGCTCCACCCAATGGCACCTTTGTGAGCTTTTAGCACCTTGATCAACCTCTCTTCTTCCTCTTCATTTAGATTGTCAAAGATAATCACCGGCTTACTTTCCTCCTCCTCTAAAAAGACATATTTGAGGTGAGATGGGAGAGGCTTTAGCTCGGGCTTGTGCCTCCTCTCACCCTCATCGGTGGATAGCTCGAATTAGTCAACCATTCCTTCAAAGTATTCATCAAATCTCTCAATTGGCTCGACGACTTGTTTCTCATTAACAAGCTCCACCTCCCCCTCCAAAAACGCGTCGTTGCCCTCAACGACACTTATGCAAGCACTCTCAAATAGATTCATCGCAACACACGATTCGTTGCCAAGCCCATAAGCTCCACCATTCTCAAAACCACTGTTATCATCATCCTCCGACTCGATTATCCCACCATACTCATCCTCCAAGAAAAATTGCTCAACCAAGTCTTGGATCTCATCAACAAGAAGATAATCCGCATGATAGATACTCGAAGGAATCGATGGCAATTTGGTCATAGAAAATGTAACCGACTCACCCGCAACGGATAAGGTGGGGTTCTTATTTCCAACATCAATTAGGCATTGTGTGGTGGCCATAAAGGGACGCCCAAGAAAATGGTATGCTCGGCACCATCATTCGAAACCATACACACATCAAGAACAACAAAATCCATCGGGACCACAAGCCCTCCAACCTTGACGAACACATCCTTAACAACCCCCTTCGGATATCAAATCGACCGATCGGCCAATTGTAAGCAAATTCTTGTTTCTTACAAGGGTGCTAGCTCCAATTGCTCATAAATCAAAGACGACATCATCTTTATCCCCGCCCCGGAATCAAGCATGCCATTCGTGACTTTACCATTTCATAGCGTAATATCGATACAAAAGGATCCGGGGTCCGCCATCTTGAGAGCCAAAATTGAAGTATCACAAACAACACTCGAAATGGGCTCCTCATGAACTCCAGGCTCGGTTGATTTAGAACTTTGAGGATCGGCCTGAGGAGATTTCCCATTGGGGTCGAGAAACGGGCCTGTATTTGGAAGATTGTTCGCCATATTGAATTAAAGAACCAAGGGATGTCGTACACGCCACAATCATTCGGGGTTAGAAATATAAGGTACTAAATTGTGTCCGAGCGAACGACGACCTTGAATACACTCAAAGAAATCATCAAATAACAAGGAAAGCTAAAAACACAATGAAACGACAATGAAATCGAAGGCCTTAACCAAGTCGAGTCGCAACGACGCCATTTTGAAGTGTAGTTTTTAGTGGTTTTGAAAGTATAAGGTTCATCAGGCTTGGTATTATCGGAGATAGATTCAATTGAACGATTCAATGTGTTTCAAGCTTGGAAAATAAAAGGAAAATGAAAATAATACAATTAAACTAACTAAACTATACTAAGAATTGAAATAGCAAGTGGATAGGATGCCTCGGTCGTGTGCTTTAATAGAAAATGCAAGCAAGTAATGAAAACAATAAAAAACAAGCATGTTTCACTAAATACAAGCATGCATGCACTAGGTACAACCAAGCTTGCATGAACATAAAAACTTGAATAATGCAAATTTTCAAAAATTGAAAGGACAACTAGCAAGAGCAATGAAACTTAACTTCAAAGTTTAAAACTTTACGTGAAATAACAAGCACCAAGCAATAGATCTAGGATTTAAGTTAAAACTATGCGTAGAAATTAAATTGCAAATAAAGCACAAGAAAAACTTAAAACCTAAATAATCCAAGACCCAATCTATGATCTAGATGTGTCACTCATCTAGATTCCATATCCAAATCATAAGATTCAACAAGTAATCGAGGAGCTAAGGCAAAAAGCATAAAATTGAAGAACATGCATGAAATTGAAGAACAAGCTTGAAATTAAAAAGAAATCTTACTATAATAAAAGGGAGAACTCAATATCTTGAATTACAATCAAAAGTAATAACCCAAAGGAGTATTTGGATTCTTCTTGAGCTTAAAAACCCAAGGTAAAAAGCTTGAAAATTAAAATCTAGAAGGAGAAAACTTGGTTCCCAAGCACCTGAGAGGGTTGGGAGAGTGATGTCTCATTTAGGTCAAGTCATGCGGTTTATATAGTCATTAGTAGGGGCAAACTAGTCAAAATGCTCTAATTCCCGTACTCGCAATCGATCAACTGCCAGTCAGTCAATTGACTGACTGTCGGTCGACTAACGTCAGTCGATAGACTGTATGTCGATCGACTAACGTCCTAGTCGATTGACTGCTATGCGAATTTTGGGGAGGCTACTGTCCCGCAGTCGATTTTGGGGCTTGCAGTCGATCCTCTTGGAGAGCAGTCGATCGACTGCAGTCTTCCTGGGCAGTTGATCCAGCTTGGTTTCCTCGTTTCGGCACGAATTTTGAGCTTCAAGGCCTCGACTCGATCCTTAGAAACTTAGAGCAAATCCAATTCCTCGAGCCACCTACAATATATTTTAAAGATAATTGTAGACGTTGGGCCGAGTGTTTTATGGAGGTTATTTCATGACGTTTTCTAGAGGTGATTTGATAGTGCACTATCTATTATTAGAATGTTAGCAATATAGGTGCTAAAATCTTTTGATGTCTAATTGTGATGGTTGGAAATTTATGGTACATCTACTGATTGGTGTAATTTTGATGACTTTTAGTGTACTTTTGATGGTTGATGTTACATTTTGTGATTGTGTAAATTTGACTTGTGATTGGTGAATGAATTAATGATTTTGTGAATTAATGATTTTGTCGGTTAATTTTGCTTCATTGTTTATGTATTGATATGGAGCTATAATAATTTAGGTCAAACCGGATATAAAAATGGTATCGCAACATGTTCTTAAATATCTAGAACGTACAATTCGAATATCCGTTCTAAAATATGACATTCTAGAACGTATAGAACGGATATTTCGATTATCCGTTCTAAAATATGACATTCTAAAACGTACAATTTTAATATACGTTCTACATGACATTTTAGAACGTATATTCTAATATACACAATCCGAATATCCGTTCTAAAATATTACATTCTAGAATGTACAATTTGAATATCTGTTCTTAAATATGATATTCTAGAACCTATATTCTAATATCCGTTCTAGAATCTGAGACATTCTAGAATGGATATTAGATTATATGTTCTAGAATGTATTATTGAGAACGAAAAGACCCAAAATACGAGTTTTTAGAACGGGTATAAAATATTCTAGAACGGATAAATAATCGTTCAAAATGTTAGACATTCTAGAATGGTTAAAAAATATCCGTTCTAGAATGTCTGACATTCTTGAACGACTGCATCTAGAACGCAGCAAAATCCATTTTAGAATGCCTGTTTTATCCGTTCTAGAATGTCTTTGAGGAGGTGGAAGACGTAGTGGGGGATGCATTGGATCCTATTCTCTTGTGTCCGAATATGGCTACTTCAAAGGAATATGTCGACTCATTTTGTGACGATCAAGTTTTGGTGGTCGACTTCCGACCTACGAAGCAAGCCCGCATTTTGTTATTTGATCTTTCGGCTTGCTCGACTTGCCTGTCTTGGTGATTCTTGTCACCCGGTATTTCTTCTAGAGAACACCAAGGCATGGCACGATCGCCACCTCTTCTTGGATCCCGGATAGCATCGCTCGTATAGATCGTCGAGTTATAGACATTAAAGTATCGCTTATTGGGAGGCAACCCAATTATCTAAAAAAACAAAAAATCACCCCTTGTTTGTAGGTTTTGCGTGCCTTGACCGCCCGTGGACGACGAACGTGCTCGGCTCTTCATCACGAAATTGACTCTAGGGGCGTACTCTCTTTCCCTACTTTTTACCTCATTTCTTTTATGCTTAATGAGCAACGGGGTCATTTCTTGGTTCTAAGTGTGGGGTGGTTGGGAAATCCTTGGAGTTTTAGAGATTTGCATGCTTGTTTTGTGATAATTGTGTGATTTGAGCCGTTTCTGTTTATATTTACTTGGACCCTTGGCGAAGTGACGCGGTTTTGATGACTTGGTTAGGGAGTTTAGATTGTCGATCGACTGTAGTGAACTTAGGTAACTTAACTTATTGAGAACTTTATCGGCCTTAGCTTGGTGCTATCCTTCAGCTCAAATTAGAACTAATGCCTCAACTAGCCCCGTTTTCTTACACGCTTCTATAGGATTATTATGTACTTTTTCCTTTTATTTCCGGAGACATTTCGAACTCCGCATGCTTATCGAGGAAGTGTAGGTTGAAAATTGTAACGAGTCTTGGAGTGTTAACGCTCACGATTGTAGTGAATATACGAAGTACGTATCAAAAAGAAAAAAAATATAAAAAAAAACAAAAAAAGAGAAAAATAAAAAAAAATAAAAAAGAGAAAAAATAAGATATCATCAATTGTCCTTGGTTGATAGTTGCACTTTTATAATAAATTTTGCGACTCTTGCACATTACATCCCTTGTTTTTCTTCTCTTTAGAATTTTGTAAAGAAAGCGTAGATGATTGGGCTAGTAGAGAGACGAATAATGGTTCGAGCGTGGATAGACCTTAGCCGGGGTAAGGACGGGTGGGACCTACTTGGGAGGGTTACCTAGTACTTTTAGGTTATGGGAGTTAATCTAAACTTTTTAGCACAACGCATCATTATCGTCAATTTCTTCAAAGCTAACAAGCAGGTTGATGCATACAACTCTTATACTTTTGCATTAGCTTTAAGTTCATTCGGTGGGTAGATTTGTAATTCTTTATTGTATTTTTGTTTGAGGACAAACAATTGTTCTAAGTGTGGGGTAGTTGATTTGCACATTTTTGTACATTTTTACAGTACTTTTGAGGCTCACTTGTGCGTGATTTGCTTGTATTTATGTGGTTCTGGAGTTCACTTGACATATTTTGCATTATTTTAGGTTTTGTAGTGTTTTCTTTATTTTTAGTAGTTTTTCTTATATTTTTTTAGTTTTTTTATTAGTTTTTGTTTTGAAGGTCAACTTTAGTCAAAGTGGGCCCGGGACGAGGTCAGAAGATGATTCAAACCCTAGGAATTCATTTCCAAGCCTCGACATATCTTTGGTGCGAGGACCGACCGGAAACGATGAGAAATATGGCCATATTCATTGTCATCTCACGCATTCGCTCGGTGGATATATCAATTGTCGTAATACAAGCATAACTCCAAAACCACCTATGCAATTTGCCTCCACTTTATATCATTGTAAAGCTGAGAGAAAGATCTAAAACTTTTATGTTTACAACTACCCAAAATTTTGAGGCTAAATATTGTAAAAAGCATCTTTAAGTGGAGATGGTGCGCCGTGGCCTTACTTGTGGCAGGTTTTGGGGCGAAACCAATAACTCTTGGAAGAAAATTTCAATCGACACAAATCAAACGCCAAATAAAATCCAAGAGGAAGGCTAAATTTCATATGAAGACACCAATGGCTAATTCCGTGTATTTTTCTACCTATTGACCATGAAAACTGATCGACTGACTGATTAATGGTTCCGGAATGCTGCAGCTAAGCAGTCGATCGGCTGCTTGCCAGTTGATCGACTGCAACGCAGATGATGTGTCCTGAACTAATGCTGGTAGGAGCACCGGACCTGGTTGGAGAGACCTGGTCTAACACTTCCATGATCTGAACAAGTGCTACTACAGGCTGTGGGGTTCGGGTCGACCCAATCTGATGCACCCTAAATATCATCCTAATCTGACTCCTTCCCGAGTGGAAGGAAAGATCAGTGCCTTTCTTGTCTGACTTTTCCTGGAGGGAAGATAGACAACTGGATGTTTTAAATAACGGCCCGAGATTCGTGAAATTCTATTTTCGGGATCTCGGAAGGGCCCCACAATGAGAAACTATAAATACCTAGAACCTAAAGGCTGAAAGGTATGCAATCTCAAGCTTTTCTCATTGCTTCCTGAGTATTAAGAATTTCCTGCTTAACTGACTTAAGCATCGGAGAGGTTTCCACCAGGAATCCTCCGGTGGTCCTTTCAAACGTGTTTTCTGGGCAGGTTAGAAGATCTTTCCAAGGAGGAGATCAGCATTTTCTCAAGTGTATTTTTTCGGTAGAAATAATTGGCGCCGTCTGTGGGAAATACAAGGCTAAGACGTGAAAAAAACATGGCATCGGATGGGCTTTGGCGGAATTTGGTGGCGGGGTTGGGCGGCATGCCAAGCTCTGCCACACCGACGGGTGCGCCATCGGCGGTAGCTAGACCAGGCGAGGTGCAACCTCCTCCTAGTGGAACCGCACAAACTGACGGCGGATTGCTAAACGATCCTTTCTAAGGCAATTGTTCGACCTCATCGGTAGGGCGGTGGAAGTAGTTGTGGAAAGAAAGCTCACCGAGCTCTCGACACCCCCTACCAAGGTAGCCCCGCCACTGGAGAAGGAGCCACCGCAAACCCATCGCACGGTCCGGAATCCCCTCCAGGAAGAGGAGGAGAGTTTCTCCACTTCTGAAAGTGAAACATTGAGTAAAACCAATCCAGACCTCACTGAGCAGATGCAAAACCTGCAGAAAGAGGTCAGGGAGGTTAAGAGGAAGATGGTGAACACGGGCATGGTGCCGGCGTAGAGGGGTACACCGTTTATGGATGCGGTTATGCGCGATGACGTACCGACTTCTTATCGGTCCATGGGCTTTGAATACAACGAAACAACAGATTCATGGGATCACCTGAGCCGATTTGAGATCACGGCTACTTTGCACGAATTCTCAGACGCGGTCATGTGCCGGGTCTTCCCGATGACCTTTATGAAGTCGGTCCAGCTCTGGTTCAGTCAATTGCCTCCGCGCTCTATAAGCAACTTCAACAAATTAAGCTCGGCATTCCTGCACCAATTTACCAGCTATAGAAAGTACCAGAAGATGCCGCTAGAAGTATTCAGCCTGAAATAGAAGGAAAATGAAAATCTACGCGCATACATCAAGCGATTAACACATGCAAAACTAGAGGTGACATCAACATTTGAGGAGCTCCTGGTTAACGCTCTAGCACAGGGGCTCAGAAGAGGAGAATTTTTTCAGTCGCTGGTCGTGAAGCCAGCGCTGAAATTCGGAGAGCTCCTGGAAAGAGCAAAAAAATACATTCATCTAGAGGAGGCCTTGAAGATCAAAGAGGATGGATAAAAGAAAAGGGAGCAACCTGATAGAGAGGACAGGACCCCGATGAAGAAACTCAGGACTGACCTTGTTGAAGGACGACCCCATTTTTACAGGTACACACCTCTGGTTACACCTCAAGGGGAAATCCTGCAGGAAATTGAGCGGCATCCTGATCTCAAATGGCCCAGGACTTATTCTCAAAACCCAAGGAAAGAAAGATCTGACCGATTTTCAAGCGAAGATATTCATTGAGGCATTTTCTCGAACACCTGGTGGGCGTGGTTTTTGAATAAGGAATTGTGACAAAATCTGAACCCAAGGCCTCCCCAAAATTCAACAAATCAACTAATCAATGGAATAAGGTGTCGGTTCTAGCGAATTACCTCAAGGAGTTTCTTGGATTAAGAATAGATCGACGAAGTGCCAAACCCCCCCCCCCACATTGTTGTGTTCAAGAAGGAAAGGGAAAGAAGAATTCCCGCTCAAAGACCTTAGTCGATCGACTTCCCTCTTCTCTCCTTATCTTTCCGTTTTTTTTAATATATATTATTTTTTTTATTTTTCTCTTTTTTTTTGCTGTCGCTTTTTGCTTTGTGTTATTGTGTTGCAGTCGAATGGGAGAGGGAGGGTGAAGATCGATTAGTTTTATTAACTTCCAGTTGGGCTGCGCAAGTTGGGCAGTCGATCGACTGAAGCCTGAAATCCTTGAGCTACTGCCTTCCAGTCGATTCAGAGAGGCACGGTTGATTGGGCAGTCTATCGACTGCAACAGTGTAGATGAAACAACAATTTTGATCTCCCTACTTCCAAAACTCCCAAGATTGCACCTACACCATCTCAAAAACATTACTTAACGCAAAGAAAAGGGGATATGCCCAAAATCACAAGAAGAAAGATGAAAAGAAAAATAAAAATAAAATAAAAATAAGAAAGATAAGAAAAAGGGTAGAAAACTCATGGGTTGCCTCCCATGTAGCGCTTGTTTAACGTCTTTAGCTTGACGGTTCGTTTTGTAATTATGAAGAGGATGAGACGAGAGGATCAACCAAAGCTACAACTTTCTCATCGGGTGGCAAGAGTAAACCATGATGATAGGGTTTAACTCGGTGCCCGTTTACTTGGAAACGATCTTGAGTTGTGGGGTCGACCAACGTGACCGCTACACTCGGATTAACAAACTCGATGGTGTAAGGACCCGTCCATTTGGACTTCAATTTTCCGGGATGGAGGGCTAAGCGGGAATTATAGAGTAAAATGGGCATCCCAATCTCAAGCTTCTTCGGGATTAACCTCTTGTAAGGGCCGTCTTTCTCCCTCCGAAGTGGCCTCCGGCTTGGTGATCGTGACAAAATGTCAAGAGATCTTGCATCTCCTCTTCGGGGATACACCTTCTAATCATCCTATCTTTCCCAACCTTGTACATGAAAGGGTCATCCCAATAAAAGCTTTGGCACTTAGCTAGAAAGCATTTCTTTTCTTTCCAATCCATCTTCAGCTGAAGTTCACCATTTGCCAAGTAGTTTGCATAGTCGGCGTACCAAGGTGCTTGGCACTTCCATCAAGTTTTCGTGTGGTAAATTCTCATTGATTTCTACCCTTTCTCCTCCCTCCGTGACCAACCTAGAGATATGATCGGCTACCGCATTCTCACACCCCTTCCGATCCTTGATCTCAATATCAAATTCTTGAAGTAATAGAATCCAACAAATGAGACGGGGTTTTGCTTGAGGCTTAGAGAACAAATATCGTAATGCGGCATGATCACTATGAACCACGACTCGTGATCCAACAATGTAGGCCCGAAACTTCTCTAAAGCAAAGATCACGGCCAAAAGCTCTCTCTCGGTCATCGTAAAGTTCTTTTGGGCATCGTTGAGCATCAAACTTTTATAATACACCACCCTCAATAGCTTTTCAACTCGTTGGCCAAGGACGGCCTCCACCGCCTCACTCGATGCGTCACACATAATTTCGAAAGGTAAGCTCCATTCGAAAGCTACAACGATGGGGGCGGACACGAGGCTCTTCTTAATTGCCAAGAAAGCATTCTCACAAGCTTCTTTAAATTTGAAAGGCACTTCATTACTCAACATTCGGCACAAGAGGCAGGCAATTTTTGAAAAATCTTTAATGGACCATCGATAAAAATAGGCATGCCAGAGGAAACTCCTTACATCTTTCACATTGAGGGTAGGGGGTAGCTTTTTAATAACCTCCACTTTAGCTTTATCCACCTCAATCCCTTTCTCCGAAATCACATGCCCGAGCAATAGCCCACTTTGAACCATGAAGTGGCTCTTCACAATGGGTTAGCACTTCCTCAAGGTTCCGCAAACACTCCTCAAACGAGTCCCCATATATGGAAAAGTCATCCATGAAGACTTCAAGATATTTGTCGATCATGTCGGAGAATATAGATAACATGCATCTTTGGAACGTCCCTGGGGCATTGCATATCCCAAATGGCATACGACGAAAAGCAAAGGTCCCAACGGGCAAGTGAAAGTCGTTTTAGCTTGGTCCTCGGGTGCTATAGCAATTTGATAATAGCCCGACAATCCACCCAAGAAACAATAAGAGTGGTGGCCGACCAACTTATCTAGCATTTGATCGATGAATGGGAGAGGGAAATGATCCTTCTTTGTGGCCGCATTCAACTTTCTAAAATCGATGCACATCCTCCACCCCGTCATCGCCCGTGTAGCCAATAACTCACCCTTTTCGTTCTCCATCACGGTAATGCCGCTCTTTCTAGGGACCATGTGCACGGGGCTCACCCACTCGCTCTCGGCAATCGTGAAGATCAGACCCTCCTTCAACAACTTAAGTAACTCATCTTTCACGATCTCTTTAAGGTTTGGGTTCAATCGCCTTTGGAATTCTCGAGAGGGTTTGGCGTCATCCTCCAAGACAATTCGATGCATGCACATCGAAGGGCTAATTCCTTTTATATCACCAAGGCTCCACCCGATTGCACCTTTGTGAGCCTTAAGCACCTTGATCAACCTCTCTTCTTCCTCTTCATTTAGATTGGCAAAGATAATTACCGGCTTACTTTCCTCCTCCTCTAAAAAGACATATTTGAGGTGAGATGGGAGAGGCTTTAGCTCGGGCTTGTGCCTCCTCTCACCCTCATCGGTGGATAGCTCGAATAAGTCAACCATTCCATCGAAGTACTCGTCAGCTTTTTCAATCAGCTCAACGACTTGTTTCTCATCAACATGATCCACCTCCCCCTCCAAAAATGTGTCGTTGGCCTCAACGACCTTTATGAAAGCACTCTCAAATAGACCCATCTCAACAAACGAGTCGTTGCCAAGCACATAAGGACCATCATTCCCAAAACGAATGTTATCATCGTCCTCCAAATCGATAATCCCACCATACTCATCCGCCAAGAAAACTCGCTCAACTAAATCTTGAATCTCATCAACAAGAAGACAATCCACATGATAGATGCTTGAAGGAATCGAGGGCAAGTTAGTTAACTCGGTAGCCATTTGCCCAATTTTTGTATCCGTGGCATTCATATGAGTATTCAATGAGGACACCGTGGTGGAGAGGGATTGCAGTTGTTGTAAGATCATAGTAAGAGTCGGATCGGTGGCCGGTGGTGGAGCACTCGTTGAGGGAGTTGGTCGAGAGGGGCCCATATAAGGGTTCGAATGTCCAAACCCCGGATGCGTGCGATTGCTCGGGTGGTACGGGGGATTTTGACTAGATGGCTGAGGAAAGGGTGGTCTAGCAACACCATAACTCGGTTGGTAACCTTGGATCCCACAAACATCCTTCGATTAAGGCACCGGCATATAATGGGAAGGATTCGACGGACAATAAAGCATTTCATGCCCAACCATACCACAAGACAAACAAGACGGTTCCATGCTCGGGGGGGACATCTTAGCCATTTGGGCTTTCATAGCGGCCAACTCCTTTTCCATCTCAAGCTCTCTTGGGGAAACAATCTCATTCACATTTTTGACTTCATTGGCGCTTAAATACAAAGCACAGGAAGATTTTTGTTTAGAATTCTAGACTAAAGTGTTAAAAACACGGAGAAGCACGTTTGGAGGATGAATCGTCATATTACCCCCCGCCGTCGTGTCCACCATGTATTGAAATTGTGGGTCCAAAGCCTCATAGAAAGTTTGAATTAAAAGCTCCTTATGTAAATGATGATGCGGACAACTATCAAGAAGATCCTTGAACTGAAACCAAGCGGAGTGAAATGGCTCATTTTTCATTTGCTTAAATGACATAATTTTAACCCTCACATCGTTTATTTTTTCCACAGAATAGTAATGATCGAGGAAAACCTTCGCGAGTTCGTCCCACGTGTGAATCGAGTTAGGAAGAATACCCATAAACCACGATAATGCCTTATCTTGAAGAGCATACGAGAAACATCGGAGTTGAAGATGCTCCAAACTCATCATATTCGGGCGGTGGAAACTCGAGACATGCCATAAAAATTGCTTGATGAATTGGAGCGGATCCTCCTTTGCAAACCCGTAAAAAATAGGAAGGCGGGCAAAATCGAGTGAACGGACATCAATAGACATCACCTTGGGGGTAAGAGATAAACAAGATGAAATATTTGCCCCCACGAAGGCTTGTCTCACCTCCTTCATAGTACGGATGGTCAGAGTAAGCGGAGCATTCGGATCGGAACCACCAAACAAAGCATACTCATCGGGCTCTTATTCTTGAATCCCACGATCGCTACCATATCCGGGACCACCACCATAACCATTCGTATTCACATTCGGTGTCGGATTGAAAGCATGCACGGGTGGAGTACCATACGGACTGGGATTCGGGCTTGGTACTTTTAGAAATTGTTGAGGAGCACCATAGCCATACGGAACGTAATTCGGGGCTCCATAATTGCTGAAGGAATCATTTGCTTCTGAGAGAACATTAGACCTGACATGGTTTGCACCATGCCCTCCCATGCCGGGTTGATAAAAGCCGTGAGAACCGGGAGCAATGTGGTTTGCACCTTCCCCTCCCACGTTGCCCATACCAACCGAACCACCATCGTTCCGCAACATGGTTTGCACCATGCCCTCCCATTTTGGGAACAAAGCCACCATTAAAAGAATTAGGGAAAGAAGAAATACTCTGGTGTTGGCCCGTGGTGCGCCCATGAGTGGTAAAACAACTCCCTTGAAATACAAGCGTTTTCCTGGGAGGTGGCGGGGGAATGGGGTTGGAAGACCCGGTCATGGTACTTGGAACGGGCTCCTCATGAACTCCGGGCTCGGTCGAATTAGAACTTTGAGGAACGACCAGAGGAGATTTCCCATAAGGGTCGAGAAACAGGCCCGTATTAGGAAGATTCACCATATTAAAATCAAGAAGCAAGGGATGTCGAAGACATCGTAATCGTTCGGGGTTAGAAGTAAAAGGGACTAAATCGTGGCTGAGCGAACGGCGACTTTGCATACACTCAAAGAAATCGTCAAATAAAAAGGAAAGCTTAAAACACAACGAAACAACAATTAAATCGAAGGCCTTAACCAAGCCGTGTCGCAAAGGCGCCATTTTGAAGTGTAGTTTTTTGTGGTTTTAGAAATTAAAGGTTCATTTGGCTTGGTGTTATCGGAAATTAATTCAATTGTGAGTTTCAAGGTGTTTCAAGCTTTGAAAATAAAAGGAAAATTAAAATAAATCAATTAAGCTAACTAAACTAAACTAGGAATTGAAATAACAAGTTGGTAGGATGCCTCGTCGTATGCCTCAAATATAAAATACAAAGCAATAAAGGAAATAAGCAAAAACAAGCATTGTTTCACCAAGTACAAGCATGCATGCACAAGGTACAACTAAGCTTGCATGTACATAAAAACTTGAATAATGCAAATTAGCAAAAATTGAAATCACAAATAGCAAGATCAATGAAAATTAACGTCAAAGTTCGAAACTTTACGTGAAATAACAATTATCAAGCAATAGATCTAGGATTTTAGCCAAAACTATGCATGAAAACTAAATTGCAAATAAAGCATGTGAAAAACTTAAAACCTAAACAATCTATTACCCGATCTATTATCTAGATGTGTCACTCATCTAGAATCCATAGCCAAGTCATAAGTTTCAACAAGAAATCAAGGAGGTAAGACAAAAAGCATATAATGAAGAACAAAGCATGAAATTGAAGAACAAACTTGAAATTAAAAGGAAAGCTTACTATAATAAAAGATGAAGATCCAATAGCTTGAATTACAATAAAAATTACAAATCCAAAGGAGTATTTGGATTCTTCTTAGGCTTACAAACTCAAGGCAAAACTTGAAAATTAAATTAAAAAACCTAAGAGTGAGAAAGTAGATCTAGAAATTAAAGGGAGAATTAAGCCCAATCCATGCAAGAGTTGGGGGTTGAGTGCATACTCTATCAAGTCAAGTTGTGGGTTTTATATAGTTATTAATAGGGGCAAACTCGTCAAAACGCTCTAATTTCTGGACTCTCAGTCGATCGACTAAGGTCAGTTGATCGACTGCTTGTCGATCGACTACTGGTGGGTGTCGATCGACTGCCATGCCAATTTTGGGGAGTTCACTGCCTCGCAGTCGATTTTTGAGGCGTGCAGTCGATTCTCTTGTTAGCAGTCGATGGACTGCTCTCTTCCCGGGCAGTCGATTGGGCAATCGTTTGGGCAGTTGATCAGGCTGTATTTCCTCGTATCGGCACGAATTTTTTAGCTTCAAGGCCTCGACTCGATCCTTAGCAACTTAGATCCAATCTAATTCCTTGTGCCTCCTACAAAATAAGAATTTTGAATTCAAAACCTACGAATCATCATCAAAAACGCACATACCAAGCTTTAATCCTAAAAATGAGAAATTGACCGAAAACCTTAATGGAAAGCGACTCAAAACTACTTGGAACGGGCTAAACCCTAATTAAAAGCACGAGAAAAACATAATAATTACATGCAAAACAGTCTCCTCAAGACTTAGTGGGAATTGACCCGACAGTAGTAGAGCATCGTCTTAATATAAGCTCTGAAGCAAAGCCATTAAAACAAAGAAAGTGGACTTCGGCCCTGAGAAAGAGGCCATCATTGCTACAGAAGTGGATAAGTTATTGCGTGCCCAACACATCTAGGAGATACAATTTCCAGATTCGCTCTCCAATGCTGTACTAGTCCCAAAAACAGAAGAGGACATGCGAATGTGTATCGACTATAGAGACCTTAACCGCGCTTGCCCTGAAGATCACTATCCGTTGCCGAGGATAGACCATCTGGTGGATTCCACGTCTGGATGTGAATTATTGAGTATGATGGATGCTTCGCAGGGCTAGCATCAAATAAAATCAGCAGAGGAAGATTGGAAGTGGGTTAGCTTCATAACACCAAAAGGAACATATTGTTATGTGGTAATGCCATTTGGTCTCAAAAATGCAGGAGCTACGTATCAAAGACTGGTAGACAAAATGTTTAAGAACCAGCTTAGGAGGAACATGGAGGTGTACGTAGATGACATGTTGGTTAAGAGTGCCAGGGAGACATCCCATGTAGAGGATTTGAGGGAAACCTTCAACACCTTGAGAAGATATAAGATGAGGTTAAACCCGAAGAAGTGTGCACTTGGAGTAAGAGCAGGCAAATCCCTAGGGTACATGGTTACGGAAAGGGGGATAGAGGCCAATCCAGAAAAGGTCAGGGTTGATCATAGGATATCGCCACCCCCCCCCCCCCACCCCCCCCCCCCCCCAAAAAAAAAAAAAAAATTTCAAGGAAGTCCAGTGTCTGGCAGCTCGAATTAATGCCCTGAGCAGGTTTGTCTCGAGGTCGGCGGAGAAGATCTTACCGTTCTTCAGGGCATTACGAAAGAAAGATCGATTCCATTGGAATTAAGAATGCCAGGAGGCATTTCAAAAGCTGAAAGAACACTTGGCAGAAATGTCCTTGATAACTAAGCCGATCATAGGGGAACCATTGATTTTGTACATGTCCGTGGGGAAGTTAGCGGTGAGCAAAGTCTTAATTAGGGAGGAGGGAAAGTCGCAGAAACCAGTATACTATTGGAGCAAGGTCTAGCATGAGGCTGAACTCCGATATGTAGAGATAGAAAGAGCCACGGTAGCTCTGGTTGGAACTTCTAGAAAACCTCGACCTTATTTCATCTCCCAAGATATTATAGTTCGCATTAATTTACCTTTGAAAACCATAATGAGCAAGCCAGAAGTTTCGGGGAGATTGGTCAAGTGAATAATTGAGTTGAGCGAATTCGATATACATTTTGAATTTAGGTTGGCAATCAAAGCTCAGGAATTAGCTGATTTTGTGCAAGAGATGGCCAGCTCTGCCGAGGAAAAGAAAGAATAGACAATCTTCACGGACGGTTCAGTGGGAAACTCGGGGTGTGGTGCAGGGATAGTCTTGGTCGACTCGGAGGGAATAGTCATAGAGTACTCAGTACGAATGAACTATCCTTTGTCTTATAATGGAGCGGAGTATGAGGCATTGCCGAGGGGAGTACAGATGGCGAAAGAGTTAGGAGCAGAGCGGATATGGGCAAATGTGGATTCACAGCTTGTGTGTAAGAAGTAAGAGGGGAGTTTGAAACGAGACAAGGGCAAATGCAGAAATTCCTAACTCGATTCCGTGAGCTAGCTAATACTTTGGATGCCCTGTATGTTCACCAAATTCCCAGAGAAGAAAACAACCGAGCTGACTACCTGGCCAAAGTGGCCAGCTTAGCAGTAGATTGTCAGGAAAGGGTAATCACTTTACTGATGGCTCATAGGAATATGGAGAGGAGGAGGTTAATGCATTAGAGGAGGGCGAGGAGGACTGGATCTCTCCTCTTAAAGCGTACTTGGAGAAGGGAGAGTTGCCGGGCAATAGAAGAGAGGAAAGTAAGCTACGAATCAGGTCGGCCAGGTTTTGCACCATAAAGGGAGAGCTGTTCAGGCAGGGATTTGGACAGACTCTCCTGCAATGTGTAAGTCGGCAAGTGGGTGCCCACCTTCTTAAAGAAATTCATGAGGGCTGCTGCGGCAATCACATGGGAGCAAGGATCCTAGCCAGCAAAATAATGAGAGTCGGTTGTTTTTGGCCATTACTGCGGAAAGAGGATTAGGACTTTGTTGAAAGGTGCGAAAGGTGCCAAAAGATGTCTCCCTTAACCCACCGACCAGCAGAAGAGCTCATGACGATGAGCTCTCCTTGCCCTTTCGCAAAATGGGGAATAGACCTGGTTGGGCCATTTCCCACGGCCCCGGCCCAGAAGAAATTCCTGATTGTGGCCATCGATTACTTCAGCAAATGGGTAGAAGCTGAAGACTTAGCGAAATTACGGAGGATGCAGTGATGGGCTTCATTTGGAAAAACATCATATGCCAGTTCGGCATTCCCAGGGTCCTGGTTTCAGATAACGGCACCCAATTCATGGGGGCCAGAATTAGAGCTTGGTGTACTAAAATGAAAATTCATCAACACTTCACATCTGTTTACCAACCGCAAGAAAATGGTCAAGTTGAAGTGACCAACCGCATTCTTGTACAGGGAATCAAAACACGCTTGGAAAGATTAGGAGGAAAATGGGTAGAGGAGCTCGGTTCGATCCGTTGGGCTCATCGTACTAATCCTAAGGAGAGCACGGGTGAAACCCCCTTTAGCCTAGTGTATGGCATGGATGCCGTTATTCCTTCAGAGGTCAGCCTAGAAACTCACCGAATGCAAAGCTTTGATGAAGGTCAGAACAATGCATTAGTGCAGGACGCGCTTGATTTGATTGAAGAAAAAAGAGATCGTGCTGCAATTAGGATGGAGCACATAAGAGGACGGGTTTGGGCAGCATATAACAAGACAGTCTGGAAGAGATATTTCCAAGTAGGAGACATGTTCCTACGTGAGTCTGATCTGGGAAAGACTAAGGGAAATCTGGATGCCACGTGGCATGGACCCTTCCGAGTCACAAAGGTCTTGGCGGGCGGTGCTTATTATCTGGAATAAATGGATGGAGTTGAGATACCCCGAGCATGGAATATATCAAATTTACGAAAATTCCACATGTAAGGATATTTTGGAAGGCTTATTTATAAAGATAATTTGAGTTTATTCACATTCTTATTGAAAATTGACCAAGATTCTCAAAGCCAGGATTAGCTAAGGGTGGATGCCCCATTTTTCTTGACCTGATTGTCAGAAAGATTCAGGATTGGCTAAGGGCGGATGCCCCATTTTTCCTGACCTGATTGTCAGAAAAAGCCAGGATTGGCTAAGGGCGGATGTCCATTCTTCTTGACCTGATTGTCAGAAAAAGCCAGGATTGGATAAGGGCGGATGCCCCATTTTTCCTGACCTGATTATCAGAAAAAGACAGGATTGGCTAAGGGCGGATGTCCCATTCTTCCTGACCTGATTCTCAGAAAAAGCCAGGATTGGATAAGGGCGGATGCCCCATTTTTCCTAACCTGATAGTCAGAAAAAGCCAGGATTGACTAAGGGCGGATGCCCCATTTTTCCTGACCTGATTTCGGAAAAAGCTAGAATTGGCTAAGGGTCGATGCCCCATTTTTTCCTGACCTAAATGTCAGAAAACCAGGATTGGCCACGGCTTACCAGGTGAAGACAGATCTAACTATCAACAAGGGTTTTTGCCCAGGAAAGATCATTAATTACACAAATGCTAGAATTACATGAAGATACTTACGCCACTTTCTATCAACAGAACTTGGCGAGTTTAATTAAAAGTGTAGGAAAACAGAAAACAAAATGCTCATGAAAAAACAACAGAAATCTGGGAAATACATCAAAAACAGATATAAAATCAACCGTGGGAAGACAAAGCCCTCTTGTCAGAGGCCAGAATCCGGCGGATACGCCATAACTCGCGCTCGGTCTCATGGAGACGCTGATGATACCTATCAGCTCGCCTGAAAATAGCACGGGCCTCGCTAGCGACGGTGGTCAGCCGACCTATTGACTCGACCAAGTCGGATTTTTATTCCTCTAGTTGGCGGTTGAGTTGGCGGAGTTCAGCCCATTCACGCTTATAGAAGCATTTTTTCTGCCTCTTCCTTTCAAGAAGCCGACACACTTGGGAAATTTTCTCTCGAAGAACAGCGAGTTTGTCAGCGAGCTTGAAGCTCTCGGTGAAAAGAGAGAGATTTTTTCTCTTTATAATAACAATTTCTTCAAGCAAAGAGGAGGAAGCCATAACGAGAATGAAATGCGCAGAAGGAAAGACATGTATATAAAGAAAAGGGAAAGCACGTGATCAAGAGAATAATAGTACTATGGTTTCCTTAAAATCAGGAAACCCTAAAAATTTATTAGAAAACGACAAAAGTCTTTGGTTACAGCCAAGAAGCATGCAAGAGATAGATCAGCCACACAGGCATAACAAGCAAAGATATATCTAAAAACAGAACAGGAGATGAATGAAAACAGACTAGCCTAAGCCTAAATCCCCGTATCTAACTCCTCGGCAAGCTGATCAACCACATCCTCCGCCAAGGCCCCAGAAGATGCCCCTCTAGGCAACTCACTGATTCAAACTTTTTGCACCTACTTTTATTAAATTTGTCAATTTTAAAAAGCTCGCCCGCAAGAGTACGGGATCGCGTGCAGGTTGATAAGTTGACTCAAGTCGATCTCTCGAGGAAAGGTGATTTGAAAGTGCATTTTATGTTTGCGTTTCACGAATAAGAAAAGAAAGAAAAATAGACACAAGATCCAATTTCGTTTGAGAGTTTTAAGAGCTAAAATTTATTAAACTAATTAAAACTAAGAATTAAATGAACTACGATCTAATTAATTAAATCTAAGATTATTTAAATCAAGAACTAATTATCTTAACCCTAAAATTATTTTATCTAAGAGCAATTAAACATTTAATCTAGAAATTTATTAATTAAAATATTTTAAACGATTTAAGAAAAACTATGGTTCTAGAGCTTCGATTCGTCTCCACGATCACTTGAGAAGACCTAATTGATGGTTCACAATGAATCTAGGCTCTAGAACTATTAGCCTACGATCATAAACACAATCAACATCTCAATCTCAAAGCAATCAAAAGCACAATTCATCATGGAAGCAATATCTATTAATTCAACTAATGAGAAGCATGCAACTAAATTTAAAGAGCGTAGAAAATAAATACTTACTAATTAAACGGGACAAATTGACAGCGTTTTGGTGACGAGATCTTGAATCTAAATAATCTACACTATCTATTCTAATCTAAAATCTAAGAATTTAAAACTAAGAAATTTAAAGAGTAACTAAAGAAATAGAAGGGCACTTGTTGGGGTTGTCAGCCCCCAAAAGGCTTTGCAACCCTAGGAATATGATAATGTATGGAAAAATCCGATATACATATAGTATTTATAGTTGTGGGAAGTCTTGGGCAAAAAGAAACCCTAAAAACGCGTTTCTGGGCCGTTGGCGTCGACGGGTGAGTCGGTCGACGCTAACATCTCTCGGCATCGACGTTAGGCAAGGCGCACGGATCGACTCGGAAGGTGTGGCGCGCAGCGGTCGGCAGTAGGCTAGTGCGCGTCGGTCGACGCTCACAGAGAGTTGCGTCGTCCAGGGGCGTCGATTAGTGCCGGAAAGCATCGGTCGACGCGGGCAACTCTCGGCAGCCAGCGTCAGCAGTGTGGGCATGGCTTGGCAGGCAGCGTCGGCAGCGCTACTATAATGGTTCTTGATGGAAAACCGTTATAGATAATCAGTAGCTTCAAATTCTTCAAATCGCGGCCCATTTTCGCTGAAACTCCACTCGTACGCCCATCCTTGACTATGTCCAAACTTAAATACTTCAAAATACCTAAAATAAACATAAAATTAATTAATTATGATTAAAATACGGTAAAACAAGTTGGAGATACAAAAATACGAAAATAAGCTTAATCTATCCAACTTTCACCAAAATCAACAATAATAACGAACTAAAATACTAACTAAAATAAAGACTAATCTGTGCTAATCAACTACCCCACGTTTTATTGGTTTGTTCGTCCTCGAACAAACGATAGCTTCAAAGTATAACAAGAATGAAAATCAGTTCAAGTAATGAGTCGTGCTATGCTACATACATAATTTTGAAAATACAGATACAAGTCATGAAACATCAAACACTCCACCTTTATTACATTGTCGCTTCAAAATCAAATTCACGCATCCTCACAAAGGGTAATATATATGGGTGTACACTCAAAGCACTCAAATATTTTCTATATGGGATGTGTATACGCTCAAGTCATACAAATGCAAGCACAATAAACAAGAACCGAAAATCAATCTCTTTTCAATCGCAAATTAAGTGTGTTATCAACAAGGAATCGAAAAAGGTCTTTATGGGTTGTAATGTAAGGCTCTTTGGACGGGTATAGAATATTTAAGTCGTGTGGCTAACTCACAATTTAATGTGATCAATAACTCACCAAACTATTCTAATCACAAAGCTAATCGCTTCACCTCAAAAAAAACCTCACTAAACTGATTCGAACTTTTGTGTACCTACTTATAAAGATTTGTCGAAAATTTAAAAGTTCACCCGCAAGAGAACGGGATCGCGTGTAGGTTGGTAAGTTGAACCGAATCGTCTCTCAAGGAAAACTAGGCTCGGAAGTTCCTTTGTGTTTGTTGTTCACGAATAAGAATAAAATAAAATCCTAATCTAAACACATAAAAAAATAAATTGGTTTAAACGAAGGACAATTAACTCAAGGTTTTTTTTGAAAAGTTTTAAGAATCAAGATCTAAGAATTAATTAAAGCAATTAAGTTAAATCTAAAGATTATCTATGCTATGAACTAGTTAATTTAAATCTAGGATTACTTAAACTAAGAATTAATTATCTAAATCCTAAGACTAATTTATCTAAGAGCAATTGGATCTAGAAATTATTTATTCTAAAAGAAAATTAATTAAAAGATTTTAAAACGATTTAAGAAAACTTGGGTTCTAGACCTTCGATTCGTCTCCACGATCGCTTGGGAAGACCCAATTGATGGTTCACAATGAATCTAGGCTCTAGCCCCATTGGATCTAGCCAAAAATAATTATCATAATCAAAGTTTCAATCCCAACACAATCACAAGAACGATTCGTCATGTAAATAATAATTATTAATTAAACTAATTAAAAGCATGCAATTAAATTAAAAAGAATGAAAAATAAATACTTACTAATTAAATTAAGACGAACCGCAGTGTTTTGGTGAAGAGAACTTGAATCGAAATTATCCAAAGCTAGTCTAAATTAATCTAAATCTAAGAATTTTTGAAGAGAAACTAAAAAAAACTCGGCACTCGTTTGGGGTTGTCAATACCTAAGAGGCCTTAGAAACCCAAGGAATAAGTTTAAAGTGTCTAACTACAGCTTAGGTAACTTAAAAAACTAGATTTATGGGGTAGTATTTATAGATTTTAGAAAAACTTAAAAAGGAAAGTTTTTATGTCGGTTCTTGGCACTTAGCGTTAGCGTTAACGGTAAGGTAGCGGCAGGGTAACCGTTATAGAAAGTTATCGCTAGTTCTTCATTTTTGTACTTCTGCACCTCGACAACGGTTTTGGGCAGCGGTATGTAACCGTTATAGATAGTTAGCGGTACTAGCTATCGCTAATTCTTCATTTCAGCGCCCGTGACCTTTAACATCGGTTGTCAGTAATGGTATGGTAAGTCACCACTTACTTCTATTTCTTCCTTCAATGATACTATAATGGTTCCAGATGGAATAACTGTTGAAAACCGTTATCTACTAATTCTTGCTACTTCTTCGTCGGAAAGCTCGATCTTTGACTCTCGATCATCATACTTTATCTCTAACATGCTGAACTCTTCCGGTTACTTAGCTATACGGTGGGAAATAATAAAATATCACCTAATTGCATCAATCTAGATCAAAAGGCGGTAAAATAAGTTGGAAGTAAAAATATACGAATCTAATCTCAAACTACCCAACTTATATAAAAAATAATAAGAAAAATAAACTAGAATACCTACTAAAATCAAGACAATTCCCCGTTAATCAACTATCCCACGCTTTATTTGTTTGTTCGTCCTCGAACAGACGTTAGATTCAAAGTATAACTAGAAAGAAAATCAGCTTAGGTAATGAGTCGTGCTATGCTACATATATAATTTTTGAAAATATAGATACAAGTCACGCAACTTCAAACACTCCACCCTTATTACATTGTCGCTCCAAAATCAAATTCATGCATCCTCTCAAAAGGGAAATATATATGGGTGTTCGCTCAAAAGCACTCAAGCATTGCTGCATAGGACGTGTATACGCTCAATTCATTCAAATACATGAACAGTAAATAAGAACCGAAAATCAATCTCTTTTCAATTGCGAATTAAGTGTGTTATCGAACTAAGAATCAGAAAAAGTCTTTTCGGGTTGTAATGTAAGACTCTTTGGACGGGTATGGAATATATAAGTCGTGTGGCTAACTCACGATCTAACGTGATCAATAACTTACTCAACCTAATCTAATCACGAAGCAATTTGCTTCACCTCATTCAAAATAAAACCTCACTTAACTCTCATAACGTAGCCATTAAACTTAGGCTATTTCTCAACTCATAACTCTAAACTGACTTTTGCTCAAACCACTCAAATAAAATAGAAGCTCATGATACGCTTCTTTTACAACACAACTCTTTGCCTTTTTAACATTAGTCTTCATAATTAAAATGAACAATAATAAACAATCCTTTATAAATATAGGCAACAACTCGACATGATTCACCATCCTTCTTATTCTCTTTTTAAATTTTTTTTATCCCCCTTTTATTATTTTTTATGGGGATTTTTATTTAAAGATGGTGATCCTTTTTTTACAAACTTTTCATAAATCCGTGATAAAAATTCCAAAACACTAATAACCAATAAAAATAACGAACTCCTACCCCACACTTTTAATGGGTTAGTAGGGGTCGACTCAAAACACACATAGCTATAGGCTTGGATTATTTGGCTATGATTGGCTCATTTGGAATTTATAGTGGCTAAAATATATGGATATGGCCGGAATAAGGTTATTTTTTCTGTGCCTTAACCTCATTTTCAAATTCAACTACACACAGCGGTTTCAAAGAGATATCAAAACAGAACTCACTCAAGTACATGCAATGATGATAATCACTCAGGCTACTCGCTGGCTTTTTGCATGAAAAAGTTTTGAATTAACGCTGCTTTTAAAGTTTTGCGAAATCAATTGCGTCCAAGTACAATTTTACAATATATAAATAATAATTTTCAAAAATTTTATGCACTTATACACGCTCAAAGACAAGAACATCAAATTATACTTAGCTAACTTCGACAGGCAAGGCAGACAAACACAATTCAGCACAGGAATAGTAATCAATCACGTTCAAATACTAGCTACTACAAACCCACAAATTCAGATTGCACAATTATAAAATATAAATCACTACTCAACCATCCTCCCCCTCTCTAAAAATTCGGCAATCTTCGAATTTCCATAAATATATATCATAAA
>BMAC01000152.1:1135655-1148942 GCA_014905375.1 Phtheirospermum japonicum
CGAATATAAGAAAATAAAAGCAAGGGAGAAAGGGAATAAGAAAACATCCCCAAAAATAGTCGAGCTTCTCCAAAAAGCTATGTGCAATCATCATTCGCCTCGAATCCCATAATTGGAAATGACTTGATCAACGTCCAAAACTTTCAGCTTGATTTTCCTCAAATTTCCCGCAACTCTGCTACACTAGCGGTACCCTTAGCGGTAGGGTGTAGTGCTAGTTTCTATCGTTAAGTTCATATGCAGTGTTAGCGGTAAGTAGAAGTAGCGGTTAGTGCTACCGCTAGGCTATCATTATCCCCTAACTGTTACTCCCCCAACATCCTGTTTAGGATCTCATTGTAATTTTCCTGGACTGCTAACGGTAACTACTAACGGTAAGAAGCTACCGCTAGGTAACCGCTAGGTTCTCAGTTTCGGTGATTGCGTCAAAAATTTATGCACATCAACACCCCATAAATGTACCAAGCATAGACACAACTAATAAATAAAAGAAAATAAAGAAAAATCAAAATAAAAGTGAAATAAAAAAATAGAAAAGAAATCAAACACTTGGGTTGCCTCCCAAGAAGTGCTTGTTTAACGTCAAAAGCTCGACGCCTTCTACGAACTATGTTATCCCGGATCCAAAAACAAGTGACGATCGTGCCACGCCTTAGTGTTCTCTAACAATAAGCATGGGCATTTATAATTCTCAAAGCGGGCACGGATAGAAAGTCGTAGAATCAAAACTCCAATTCACTTCGGAGGTCGAAAAAGTGAATAATGTAACACCACGGACAAATTAAAAGAAAATTGCAGCATAGGGTGATCCTCTACTTTCTTAAAAACTAGGGAATCCGTTGAACAAACGGCAAATCCCTCGTACACTCCGAACTCCTTCAAATCTTTAGTATCTCCCTCATCATTTTGAAAAATATTTAAATCTATATTTGGGCATAGGGGAGGGAATTTTTGCTCGATTACCTCAACCACCATCTCATTCTCATCCTTGATCATGGGTGGCTCGATAAGAGGCTCGATTATTACATTCTTTTCTATGCAAAGTTCTGGGCTCTCCAATGGCAACCTTCTTTCATCCTTATCCAGTACTTCATTAAAATCTACATCGTTCTCAGCAATGTCGTTCAAATTTATTTCCAAAATGTCCGCTACCCATTTTAAAAACTCGTCGTTGTTCTTGACGTCTAAATCATCCAGTATAAGAGGAGTAGAATCATCAAAACTCTCCAAAACTTCCTCCTCTTTACACACGTCTTCAAAACAAATACTCGAGCCCGAATTCTCCTCCACCACCTCCATCTCAATATCAATTAAAACATCGGGTAGATCACCATTCGGCTCAATAATCCCACTCATCTCCAAATCAGGCACCTCGACTCCTCCATTTTCCTTGAGTTTGAGTGGGCTTGAATTCCCAACGTTGTTTGGGTTCTCTAATGGTAACACCTCCTCAACATCATCTATTAAATCCTCGAAAAGCACAAGAGGGGAGATCTCCACCGTATCCCTAATTTTATCCTTCATATCAATCTCTACCAAACTTGGTTCCATCTCATTGCAAATATCCTCCAAATGATCGTTCAAGCTCGAGCTCTGAACATCCAAGGGCTCAATCACATAAAAAATTGGTACCTCATCCCCCTCATTTGATAGTTTGGCTAAATTAGCCCTTATTTGACCTAACATCATCTCCATATTCTTCATACTTTGACGCGAAGACTCATGATTTTGACGTATAGACTCAAAATCTTGTCGCATAGACTCAACAGGATCATCTTCGAGTTCGTCTTGAAAACTAATGGTCTCAGCTTCATGATCTGGTTTCCCCAACATTAATTGATCATTTGGTTAGTAGTCTTCATAGCTCGGAGAGTCAAACAAATTATACGAGTCATATCCCGTTTGATAACAAGGTGGTGTGGAGGGAGCATTTGAAGGTTCAAAATTCTCTATTTCGGCTTGTCGGGCTGCGGACATTTCATCAAACACTTTCCTGACATAATCCTCGAGCTTCTAGTTGTTGTTATCATTCCATTATGGCTCATCGTCAAATGGTACTATGCATTAATTCTCCAAATGTCGTCGGCCTCCATAACGATCACAAACTACATTGGGTGCGTAGAACTTACACATGAATTTATCGTATATTTCATCCCATGTTTGCAAGGAATCAGGCTCTTGCCTCCGTAACCATTCCTTTGCTTGATCTATTAGTGCGTAACGGAAGAATCGCATCTTGACTTGATTCCACAGAAGGTTGAGACGAGTGAAGGTTTCGGTGATAGCCTCGTACTCACGTATGAACTTGAATGGATCCTCGCCCGGTTGTCCATTAAAAATCGGGAGTTGTTCTATGTAGAAATCATCAAGATCATAATCCCGCATCTTGGAACTTGGTCGATAGTCACGCCAATTGGATTGAGGCGCACCGTTGTCATATGATGGGTACCCTCGATAGTGAAGCATTTTTTTAATTTTTTAAAAATAGTTTTTTTAAATATTAAATACTAAAATAATATTTTCGAATTTCTTTTTTGAATTTCGAAAAAAAAAATATTTTTAAATTAAAAATAACATTTTCGATTTTCTTTATTTAATTTTTGAGTTTTCAATTTTTTTCTCGAAAAATAGATATTATTAAATTAAAATAATATTTTTGATTTTTATTTAAAAATTATATATATATATATATATATATATATATATATATGTGTGTGTGTGTGTGCTGTGTGTGTGTGTGTGTGTGTGTCTATTACGAAAAACGGTTTGATAAATCCTAGGTTTTGGTTGTAAACGAACCTTGCAAACACAACGCTCAACACACAAGATTAAACGCACCATAGGAAAAATAATAAAAACAAATAAAACAAAAAATCGCAAATAAATATTAAAGATACACGAAACGAAAATAAAAACACAAATAAGGATAACGAAGAGCAAACACAAAATCCACAACCTTTAGTTTTCCCCGGCAACAGCGCCAAAATTCTGATTCGAACTTTCGTGTATCTACTTATAAAGATTTTTCAAAAATTTAAAAGTTCGCCCGCAAGAGAACGAGATCGCTTGTAGGTTGGTAAGTTGAACCGAATCGTCTCTCAAGGAAAACTAGGCTCGGAAATTCCTTTTGTGTTTGTTGTTCACGAATAAGAAATAAAATAAAATCCTAATATAAACACATTAAACAATAAATTGGTTTAAACGAAGGACAATTAACTCAAGGTTTTTTTTGAAAAGTTTTAAGAATCAAGATATAAGAATTAATTAAACTAAAGCAATTAAATTAAATCTAAAGATTATCTACACTATGAACTAATTAACGATCGGATTAGATAGATATCCCTTAAATCTAGGATTATTTAAAATAATAATTAATTATCTAAATCCTAAGATTAATTTATCTAAGAGCAATTGGATCTAGAAATTATTTATTCTAAAAGAAAACTAATTAAAAGATTTTAAAACGATTTAAGAAACCTTGGGTTCTAGAGCTTCGATTCGTCTCCACGATCGCTTGGGAAGACCCAATTGATGGTTCACAACGAATCTAGGCTCTAGACCCATTGGATCCCACCAAAAATAATTATCATAATCAAAGTCTCAATCCCAACACAATCACAAGAACGATTCGTCATGTAAATAATAATTATTAATTAAACTAATTAAAAGCATGCAATTAAATTAAAAAGCATGCAATTAAATTAAAAATCAAGGAAATAAATACTTACTAATTAAATTAAGACGAACCGCAGTATTTTGGTGAAGAGAACTTGAATCGAAATTATCCATAGCTAGTCTAAATTAATCTAAATCTAGAAATATAAATCTAAGAATTCTTGCAGAGAAACTAAAAAACACTCGACACTCGTTTGGGGTTATCAATCCCTAAGAGACCTTAGAAACTCTAGGAATAAGTTTAAAGTGTCTAACTACAGCTTAGGTAACTTAGAAAATCGGATTTATGGGGTAGTATTTATAAATTTTAGAAAAACTTAAAAAGGAAAGTTTTTATGTCGGTTCTGGGCACTTAGCGGTAGCGTTAACGGTAAGGCAGTGGTAGGGTAACCGTTATAGAAAGCTATCGCTAGTTCTTCATTTTTGTACTTCTGCACCTCGACAACGGTTTTGGGCAGCGGTAAGTAACCGTTATAGATAGTTAGCGATACTAGCTATCGCTAATTCTTCATTTCAGCGCCCGTGATCTTTAACACCGGTTGTCAGTGACGGTATGGTAAGTCACCGCTGACTTCTCTTTCTTCCTTCAATGATACTATAACGGTTCCAGATGGAATAACCGTTATAGAAAACCATTAGCTACTTATTCTTGCAACTTCTTCGCCGGAAAGCTCGATCTTTGACTCTCAATCATCATACTTCATCTTTAATGTGCTGAACTCTTCCGGTTGTTTTTCATGCAATTGTTGTGTTTTTCCTAGTATTTTTAGTATTTAATAGAATTTTATTAAGTTTTTATGTGTTTTTTCTTGTTTGTTGTTTCACTTGACTTGTTGATTTTTTATTTTAATGGGTTAATTGGTTCAATTACCTTGAGGTTTGGTGTAATTCTTGGGTTTTTATGTTCAAATTCTATTTTCATATGTAAGGGCATTGAGGGCCAAAGTTCAAGCCAAGCCGTGCCCATTTACATGCCCAAATCGGTGCCAAAAATAAGCTTAAAAAGGGCAAAACATTCTTGAATGTTAGCCCATTTCCGTGCCCAAGACGCCCAGAATTGTGCCCAGGCCTTGGCACATAAAAAGGCATGCTACACACGCCCATTTGCCGAGCAGCGGCCGTTCCTACCGCAGCAGCCCGCGGCCGTTCCTACGCCCAGCGTCGCGCGCGCCTGCCGAGCAGCGCCCGTTCCAGCGCCCAGCATCGCGCGCGCCTGCCGAGCAGCACGCCCATTCCAGCGCCCATGCCTATGCCCAGCGCCCAGCCTGCCAGCGCCCAGCGCCCAGTTGCGCGCCCGGGCTTCGCTAGCTTTTTGACACCTTTTGGCTCGACCTTGTGTTTGCATGCTTGTACTTGGTGAAACATTGCATTTTCTTGCTTATTTTCATTACTTGCTTGCATTTACATATTAAGGCATCCGACGAGGCATACGACCAACTTGCACTTTCAATTCCTATAATAGTTTAGATAGTTTAATTGCTTAATGTCCATTTTCTTTTAATTTCTAAAGCTACAAACACTTTGATTCCTCAATCGAATCGATCTCCGATAATACCAAGCCATGAACTCGTTGATATATTTCAACACCACGAAAACTCTACAAACACCGGTTACTTAGCTATAAGGTGAAAAATAACAAAATATCACCTAATTGCATCAATCTAGATCAAAAAGTGGCAAAATAAGATGGAAGTACAAATATACGAATTTAAGCTCAAACTATCCAACTTATACCAAAAATAATAAGAAAAATAAACTAGAATACCTACTAAAATCAAGACAATTCCCCGTTAATCATACACTCATAACATAGCCTTTAAATTTAGGATATTTCTCAACTCGAAACTCGTAAACCGATTGTAAGCTCGAACCACTTAAATGAAATTGAAGATCATAATGTGCTTCTTATTCAACACAACTCTTTGCCTCTTAAACATTAGGCTTCATAAGAAATTAAATAATAAAACATAAGCCTTCATTAGCGTGTAGGCAATGACTAACATAATTCAACTAGACTCACCATCCTTCGTTTTCTTCTTTTTTTTTATTTCCCATTATTATAATTTTTTATGGGGTATTTTTTTTTTCTTTTTTTTTAATTTTTTTCTTCTGATGGTGGTCCTTTATTACAAAAATTCATAAATTCCTAATAAAATTTCCAAAACTCTAATAACCAATAAAAAATGACGAACTCCTACCCCACGCTTTTAATGGGTTAGTAGGGTCGACTCAAAATAAAAACACTCAGGGCTATAGGCATGGATTATTTGGCTATGATTGGCTCATTCGGAATTTATAATAGCTAAAAATATATAGATATGGCCGGAATAGGGTTTATATCTGTGCCTTAACCTCATTCTCAAAGTCAACTACACACAGCGGTTTCAAAGAGATATCAAGACTGAAACTTATTCAAGCACATGCAAAGATGATAGTCACTCAGGCTACTCACGGGCTTTTTTCATGAAAAAGTTTTAAATTGACGCTGCTTTTAAGGTTTTGCAAAATTAATTGCGTCAAGGTACAATTTTACAATATATAGAAATAATTTTTGAAAAGTCTATGTACTTATGCACGCTCAAAGACAAAATCCTCAAATCTAATCTTAATTAACTTCGACAAGCAAGCTAGACAAACACAATTCAGCGTAGGAATAGTAATCAATCACTTAAAATTTTTCAAATTGCACGATTTTCAAATATAAATCATACTCAACCATCCTCCCCTCTAAAAATGTGGCAAACTCCTGATTGCCATAAATATAAAGAAAAACAATTCAAACGAGGAAAGGAGTATGGGAACGTCCCTGAAAAAATAGTCAAGCGACTCCAAAAAGCGTTTGTGCAATCATCTTTCATCTCGAATCGCGTGAATAAAAATGTCTTGAACAAAAATCTAAAACTCGCGGAAGCACTCATCGTAGGCAGGATCGCTATCGAGTCGAAGAAAATCCACTCAAACTCAGATCGACAGAGCGTCGGTCGTTGCGGGCGGGCCGAGCATCGACGCCGCGTCGGTGCTTGCGTCGATCGATGCGAACCGTGCATCGTCAACCATTTCGATTTCTTCGTTCTAATGATTAATCCTTCCTCGATAACACTTCTTCCTGTTTCAGAAACATAACACAAATGTAAAATAGAAAAAGAGAAATAAACTATAAAGAAATACGAAGGATAGAAAAATAGCTTGGGTTGCCTCCCAAGAAGCGCTTTTTTAACGTCGAACGCTCGACGCCTTCTACGAACGTTGCTATCCCGGATCTAAGAAAAGGTGACGATCGTGCCATGCCTTAGTGTTCTCCAACAGTAAGCATAGGCAATGTATTCCTCCAAGGCGCGCATGGTAAGCGATTCGTAGAACAAAAATATTAACTTGCTTCGGGGGTCTAAAAGCGAATAATCTATCACCATGAACATATCAACAACTAATTCGGTCATAAGGTGATCCGCAATCTTCAGGAATATGAGGAAATCCATCGAACATAAGAATTCATCAACACCCAATCCATTCTCCTTCATTTTGCTAAAATCCCCCTCAACGTCTTCAAAAATATTGGGAACTAAATTCGGCACAGGGATTTGGGAATTTCCTCAAACAACTCGTCCACCATCTAAAGATTAAAATCCATTAATGGCTCAGGTGGGATAACGAGAGGCTCAATAAACTCCTTCTCTAACACCTCATCAAAATTGACATCGTCCACAACAATGTCTTTCAGATTTATCCCTAAAATTGCCGCTTCCCGGTTTAAAAATTCATCGTTTTCCTCGACATCTAAATCATCCAGCACAAGAGGAGTAAATTTATCTTCTAAAATCGGCTCATCCTCTACATTATCCCCAAATAAATCGAGCAAACTCGAGTTCGCAGCATCCACCGGGATCTCCAACAGCATGACGTGAGACTCTACAGTCACATCCCCTAAAGTTGGCACCATGTCTTCTTCTTCTATGCAAAACTCTGGCAAATTCATTACTTCATCAACTTCCGGGATCTCCAATGGCAACTCTACTATATCATTATCCAACACAACATCGTCAAGTACAAGAGGAACGATCACGTCTAAATTCTCCAAAACTTCCTCTTTATGCACATCCTCTAAACAAATAGGCGAGATCAAAATTTCTTCCTCCAATAGGGGTTCCACAACATCAACAATTGGTATCGCTAGTTGACTTTGAAGTTTATTTCTTTCTTCTCCCCTTCTTGCTATAGAAACATTGACTTGACGACCTACTTCATTTACATACCTTTCAAGTTCAGAAAGGGTATACTTTTGTACCCCATCCCCCCCGTTCGACGATTCGTTAAAAGAAGCAATTATTTGTTCCATACATTTCATAAATTGTGCAAGGTCTTCTTCCTGCTCAGTGGATTGATCAATGTCGCCTTGTTGACAAATGGTCTCAAAAGGGTCATCAACTTGTTCATCTTGAAAACTCGTGCTCTCAGCTTCATGACCTTGCTGCCCCGTGATCCAAGATTGTGTGCACCCCTTTTAAGATATTTAATTTAAAAACATGTAAGAATTTAATTTTTGTACTTCAAATTTTTGATCCAAACTTTTGTGCACCCCTTTTTAAGATATTTAATTTAAAAACATGTAAGTTTGCTCGCAAGAGTACGAGGAACTTGTAGGGTGGTGAGCTTGACTCAAGTCGATTCTCTCGAGGACAACTGTTCGGTATCTTGGACGTTTTTCTCAAGTAATATAAAATACATGTACATCGTTTTTTTTTTTTTTTTTTGAAGAATTTATTTGATCATTAAAACTAAAGAAACATTGAGTTTAAAACTAATTGAACTAATTATATTAAACTAGATTACCAACTAAGAGCAACAATTAAAGTACTCGAACTTAAGAAGTAGGAATTAATAGCAATGAATCTAAAAGTATGAATATAAGAAACTACCATGAAGCAATTGTATCATACCAATCTAAGAACGGAGAATTAAGCATAAATCAAATCGCATAAATAAACTAGATAAATCTAATATCCAAGCATGAAACAATTAAACTAATTAAACTAATTCTAGAATTAACTAAGAATTTAACTAAGCAATTAACTACGAAATTAACTAAGATTTTAGAAAACTTATTGGAACTAGTAAAAGCAATGAAAATCTCCAGCTATTCCGGAGTTGAACGTTGATCTTGGGCGAAGATTGAATCCCGAACGTGAAATCGAAGCCTCGGACTCGTTGTTCTTCGATCATTGATCTCGGTCTTCAAATCTTGTTATAAGATGTGGAAATATGTTTATTCTCAGCCCAAATACCCTAGGATGCGTGTGTCTCCTTAAAAATCCAAAATATGGAGGGTATATATAGATATATCATGTCTTGGCGCACAAGAAACCCTAAAAATGAAATTTTGGGCAACCACATCGATGTCGCGTCGACTGAAGCGAACTGGTTCTTGGCGTCGACGCTGTCTGTGCGCTCGCATCGAATGGGCGGGGCGTCGACTTATGCGGTCTTGGATCGACGTAACTGCAAGTTGCGTCGACAGACGAACTTTTGGATCGACGCAATTGCAAGTTGCGTCGACAGAGCGTCGACTGACGCGTGCAGGATCCACGTCGACGTAGCGTTGACGCTTACGTCGATCGACGCTACTGAGAGTCTGTCTCATTTTTTCGATCTTTCTGCTACTCGTTCACCGGAAAGCTCATTCTCTACTAGCTCGTTCTCCACTCTTGAACATCGAACTTCATCCCTTAATGCGCTGAACTCTTTCGGTTATTTAGCTGTAAGGTGCAAAACAACGAATAATCACGTATTCTCATCAATTATGATCAAAACACGATAAAATAAGATGGAGATATAAAAATACGGAATTAAGCTTAAATCATCCAACTTATACCAAAAACAAATAGAAAAACAAACTAAAAAGCTAATATTAATAAGGATAAATCTACGCTAATCACCCCACCAAAATTTATCATCTGGTTTATATTCTTCATGGCTCGTACATTCTCGGACGACGAGAACTTCCTCCTGTGGCTCATCATCCAATATTACCAAAAATTCATGCGTCATATGTCCTTAGCATCCAGAATGATCACACATTACATTGGGTATGTAGAACTTCCTCATGAATTTATCGCCTACTTCATACCACGTACGTAAAGAATCAGGTTCTAGCCTTACAAACCATTTCATTGCTTCTTCCTTCAGTGCAAAAGTGAAAAGTCACATCTTCACTTGATCCCTTGTAAGCCCGTGAAGAGGAGAACTATCAGTGATGAACTCGTACTTTTGAATGAATTTTATCGCATCTTCGTTCCGACGCCCATGAAAAATCGGGAGATTTAATTGGTTGTATTTGTCAGAAAAGTAATTCTTCATTGCGTCGCTCAATGGAATAGCTGATCGAGGTGTATGACGCCAATCTAGCGATTGATCATCGTACGAGTAATACATTTTTTTTAATTTTTTTTATTTCGGACGTTGAATTGAGGCTTCAAGAGATATACCTTGCATACACAACACTCAACGCACAAGATTAAACGTTCCAGATAAAAATAATAAAACCAACAAAAAGAAAAATCATAATAAAATAAAGATAAATATAAATAAGGATCACAAAGGGCAAACACAAAATTCACAACCTACTTAGCTTTCCCCGGCAACGGTGCCAAAATTTTTATTCAAACTTTTTGCACCTACTTTTATTAAATTTGTCAATTTTAAAAAGCTTGCCCGCAAGAGTACGGGATCGCGTGTAGGTTGATAAGTTTACTCAAGTCGATCTCTCGAGGAAAGATGATTCGGAAGTGCGTTTTATGTTGCGTTTCATGAATAAGAAATGAAAGAAAAATAGACACAAGATCCAATTTCGTTTAAGAGTTTTAAGAGCTAAAATTTATTAAACTAATTAAAACTTAGAATTAATTAAACTACAATCTAATTAATTAAATCTAAGATTATTTAAACAAAGAACTAATTATCTAAATCCTAAAATTATTTTATCTAAGAGCAATTAAATATTTAATCTAGGAATTTATTAATTAAAATATTTTTAAACGATTTAAGAAAAATTAGGGTTCTAGAGCTTCGATTCGTCTCCACGATCGCTTGGGAAGACCCAATTGATGGTTCACAACAAATATAGGCTCTGGACCCATTAGATCTAGCCTACGATCATAAACATAATCAACATCTCAATCTCAAAGAAATCAAAATCGCAATTCATCATGGAAGCAATAATTATTAATTAAACTAATGAGAAGCATGCAACTAAATTTAAAGAGCGTAGAAAATAAATAATTACTAATTAAACGGGACAAATTGACAGCATTTTGGTGACGAGATCTTGAATCTAAATAATCTAAACTATCTATTCTAATCTAAAATCTAAGAATTTAAAACTAATACTTTAAAGAGTAACTAAAGAAATAGAAGGCCACTTGTTGGGGTTTTCAGCCCCCAATAGGACTTGCAACCCTAGGAATATGATAATATATGCAAAAATCCGAAATACATTGGGTATTTATAGTTGTGGGAAGTCTTGGGCAGAAAAAAACCCTAAAAATGCGTTTCTGGGCCGTTGGCGTCGACGGGTGCGTCGGTCGATGCTAGGCAGGGTGCGCGGGTCGGCTCGAAAGGTGTGGCGTGCAGCGGTCGGCAGCAGGCTGGTGCGCTTCGGTCGACGCTCAATGGGTCAACGCTCACAGAGAGTTGCGTCCGCCAGGGGCGTCGATTAGTGCCGGAAAGCATCGGTCGACGCGTGCAGCTCTTGGCAGCCAGCGTCGGCAGTGTGGGCATGGCTTGGAAGGTAGCTTTGGCAGCACTACTATAACGGTTCCAGATGGAAAACCATTATAGATAATCGGCAGCTTCAAATTCTTCAACTCGCGGCCCGTTTTTGCTGAAACTCCACTCGTACGTCCATCCTTGACTACGTCCAAACTTAAATACTTCAAAATACCTAAAATAAACATAAAATTAATTAATTGCGATTAAAATATGGTAAAATAAGTTGGAGATACAAAAATACGAAAATAAGCTTAATCTACCCAACTTTCAACAAAATTAACAATAATAACGAACTAAAATACTAACTAAAACCAAGACTAATCTATGTTAATCACTCACCCAGACCAGCGAAGGTCGGGGAGGGAGTAGATGTGGTTAAGGCAAGAGCCTGGCCTTGGTCAGGTTGAGCCGCTTATGGAACAGTTGATGAAGCGTTGAAGGATGTGAGAATGTGCCCGCCAAACTCATGGGCCTTGAGCCTATGCAGGCGGTCCTACTCTGATGAATAGCAGAAGGAGGTAGGCTCAGGTGGCTACTTCAGGGGCTCCGTGCGATCAAAGGAGAGCATGGTATTTTCAAAGCAAGGTGGTAATACACCTCAGCCTCTGGGGCAACAAATGGTAGAGCAGCTCAGATCCCAGGAAAGCTTGGTGGGCGACATCCCTGGTGAATTGAATCAGCTTTAACCCTTCCTCGGAGTTAAAAAACTCCATCCTCCATTCGCCGCGTGCCTTGGCCACCGCCTCGTCTGCCAAGCTTCGGGCCTCGGCCAGAACATCTTCTCACGCCTCGGCCCTAGATACCCCCGAGACTTTCTTCTATGCCCTCTTCAATTCGGCCAACTCCTGCTCGACTTTCTTCAGCTTAGATCCCCTCTCTTTGCACAGGTTGTACATCTTCCTTTCTTTATCTTCCAGCTTCTTGTGCTCTTTCGCCAGGTCCGCGTTCATCAGGGCCCCCTAGCCTTGGCCACCAAGATAGACCTCTTGGTCGCCGCCTAGAAGAAGAGACTTAGCAAAATAAAAGGTAAAGTGAGAAGAGAAAGCGGGGGAAAAGGATTTACCCAGGCCTCATTCTGGCACAAGGACTCGATACTGTCCCTGGATGAACTGGACTACTAGAGGACCTGGGCAGTTCAAGACCGAGGCATTGGTGAACAAGGTATCATTTGGGGATGGAACAGATATATGGCCCGCCCCGGAATATAGGGGGGATACTCGAAAGATGACAGCGATGAAGGAGCCCAACAACCACTGGTGAAGAATTTGCGGAAAAGGAATCAGCAGCAGAAGAAGAAGATGATGGGCGTTGACATTATTAGAAAGTAAGAAGGATCGGAAAAGTACCTGACTGATAAGATGATCGGAAAGTGATGAGCTTGAAGATGATACTGAATCGTTGTTTTGGAGAGAAAAGGCAGAAAGCAAGAGCGTCTATGAGTTGAGAATATGAAAAGTGAGGAAGAAAGAGAAAACCGCGGGGATAAAAGGGAAATAGGATTTTTAAAAAATGGAAATCGAGGAAAATGCGGGATCTTGATGTGATTCCAGCATTTAATTCATGTCATAGGAAACAGTACCCTAAGAGACGTGTTGAGAAATGTAACCGCCCTCTGACCTGTCAAAGGTACAGTACTCAAGGAGACGTGTTAGAGTGGTAAACCATTTCTGGAATGGGAAGTGTCACCAAATAAAGTCCAATGATTCGAACGGGTCAAAAAGGTGGATTTTTCAGGATTTGAGCAGATAAGGAACCCGAGAAATCAGGTAGAACCCTAACGGTTCCAAAGCAAGCCCTGGGAATAACCAGGTCTACTCCAACCCTTTTTTTTGGGGGGGGGGGGGGGGGGAG
>BMAC01000152.1:1149231-1173371 GCA_014905375.1 Phtheirospermum japonicum
GTGGCAACCTTAACCCCTGAGCCCGATGTCCCCCCCCCGTACCGGCAACGCGACCTCTTTGACGGTCGTTCGATCCTCTCCCCCGAGTCCAAGGGGACAATCACCTCCACATCATGGGATAGGAGGGTTCCCGGGAAGTGCCCGACCCACTTGCCTCGGCTCGGGAAGGTTCCACCCCTGGAGCCCGCTGCTCTGACTCTGCTTCTGCTCCCCTTTGGCGAGCAGCCATTATTCTGTGCATCATGTTTTCTGGAAAGGAGAGAAAATAGAGAAAGAAGTTATTCAAAACCACCATAAAATACAAGTCAAGCAAAAAATTGGAAATAATAAGAGCTGGCAATATTTCTTTACTAATCTCGGGGGTTAAAGGGTTGTTCTCTTTCCGATCGTTGAAAAATTCTAAAGCGGAAGGGACAAGAAGTTGGGAGAGATGAAAAACATTCTCATTCAAGATAGAAATTATCCTCTTAAGTCGAGGAGATCTGTCTCCTACGGATATATGCGACTGAGCTGGCAATTGCTCCATAGATTGGGGAGGGAAGCCCCATTCCCCTGATCAGTGCACAAAGAAAAACTTCTTCCTCCAGGCCTTATTGGAGGAAGGGATGCCAGTAAGAAAGCGAACGAAGGCTCTGGAACATAAGTAAAAATAGCCAAGAGAGGAGCTCTTGATCTGGAAGAGTTGGAAGAAGGTCTGGGCTGTGGGATCCAGACTAGCGTAGCGCATGGCCAGGTTGTAACTTATAATAATCCTAAAGGAGTTAGGGACAAATTGATGGACCAGGATTTTGTATAACCAGGCTATCTCTAATATCAATGGGTTCACCGGAAGGCGTAAACCCACCTGAAATTGGTCCCTGGTTGATGTGCCCTGAACTAATGTTGGTAGGAGCACCCGACCTGGTTGGAGAGACCTGGTCTAATACTGCCCTGATCTGACAGGCTGTGGGGTTCTGGTCAACCCGGTCTGATGCACCCTAAATATCGTCCTGATCTGACTCCTTCCCGAGTGGAAGGAAAGACCAGTGCCTTCCTGGTCCGACTTTTCCTAGAGGGAAGATAGACGACCTGGACTATTATAAATAACGGCTCGAGATTCGCGAAATTCTATTTTCGGGATCTCAGAAGGGCCCCACAATGAGAAACTATAAATACCCAGAACCTCAAGGTTGAAAGGTATGCAATCTCAAGCTTTTATCATTTCTTCCTGAGTATTAAGAATTTCCTGCTTAACTGACTTAAGCATCAGAGAGGTTTCCACCGGGAATCCTCCGGTGGTCCTTTCTAACGTGTTTTCTGGGCAGATTAGAAGATCTTTTCAAGGAGAAGATCAGCGTTTTCTCAAGTGTATTTTTCCGATAGAAACAATAGAGGATGTGTGATTTTGGCCAAAAAAGAAACCATTTTGCGTTTGACCAACCTTTAGATGCTTCCCACCCATTATCCACAAACAACCCCTCATTTTTTTCTAGTTGGGGACCTTGACAAAGTCCCTATCTCTTGAAAACCCATTTCCATTTTCTTAGAATTAGAATTTTAGTTTAGTTTCAATCATCAATGTAATCGTAGTGTAATTTTGTGTGGATATTCTTCAATACTTGACAAATCTTGGATATTTGGTTCTTGCATCTTTTGGTTTGGTAATGATAATTCATTCCTCTTGATTTTTTGCTTTGGAATTGTTAATTGTTGTTGTTTTCTTTAATTAGTGTTGTAGATTAATGAATCCTAAAATGTCTAAATCTTTTATTATGTTGTCGAGCTTGTTCTTCATTTCATGTTCTTCATTTTCATCATTTATTATTTTTGCAAAACCCCATTGAAGCTCTTATGAGTTCTTCAAGATTTTTGCCAAATTAGAAAATTCCTTAATTTTCATTAGAAATCATGTCTAGATTCATAGTTTGTTGTTGTCTTATGCTTGTAGCTTTCAAAACACTTTTCCCTCCTCAGTTTCTTTCAAACTTTAAAATGATGTTATTGTGTTCAAGCTTCATAGATCTTCAAGGTTTAATTATTTCAATTTTCAATTGATGCAACTAGTTTACAAATTATGGGTTTAGGATCTAGGTTTGTTTAGAGCCATTAATTAGAGTTTTTTGAGACTCGGGATTGAAGAACCCGAGAATTGAGATTGACGACCCCAATACTTGATCGACATTTGGGATTGACAACCCCAAATCATAGATTAAGTGCTCGGCAAATACCGATTGATCGTGGAGACGAACCAAACACCCTAAACCCTCATTTTTCATAATCTTCATTTAAATCACTTTTAATTCTTGTATTAGTTGATTAACTTTTAAAAACCCAAAAGTTAATTACGTATTATTTAGCATAGTTATTTTAGTTTTATCTCACGAAAATCAAATGCGAAATAGCTTCTGATTAGCCTTCCTTGAGAGACACGACTCGGGATTCAACTTACCGCTCTACAATCGACTCCGTATTATTGTGGAGATAATTTCTCAAAACTAATTTTCAATTAGATTGCTAAGAAATCTTTGATGAGGGATATTAGACATAGGACTTCAATATCATGGGTCGACCGACCCCACCCGGCACATACAAATTTTTGAAAATGAAGCATTTTTACGTAAATATACGGACGATGTGAGATGCCGGGCCTTTCTATCTACTTTGAGAGGAATCGCACAAGATTGGTTTCATCATTTAGCACCAGGTAGAATCACCAGATTCCGGGTATTGAGGGCAACCTTTTTGAAACAATTTGCCAGTGTTAAACATCACACAAAAACAGCATAATCCCTTTTCACAATGGTGTAACGGCCAGAGGAAAGTTTAAAGCACTATGTCAACTGGTTTACTAATGCCACATTAGAAGTGCCTATAGCTAAGGATGAGATGAAAGCTGGAGCATTACATCAAGGATTAAGTAGGGAAGATCTACACAAATCTCTAGCCAAGAAGGCAGCGCGAACATGTGACGAGGTCCTTGAATGATATGATAAATATATACAGGTGGAGGAAGCTGAAGAGGAACATCGATTGCGGTTTGGTATGGAGGAAGTAGAACATGGGTGGATCTTATCTAAGAGGCCAGAACCTAGGAGAGAACCACGGCGGGTTATGCGCGGGCTCCTGACCATGGGCACGGGTGGAAGAGCACCGCCCAGGGTTGATATGAAAGATTGGAGAGAGGAGGACTTTACACCCTTGGTATACCTGCAGGTAAAGGTGTTCACAATCATGGAGATCTTAATACCTGACGACATCAAATGGTTAGAGAATAAGATATAAATCCCTACTAACATGAGGTCTGAACTCTTTTTCTTATTTAATAATAATTATGGTCACTCTACAGAGCAATGCAGGATCTCCGGGAGGAAATAGAAATGCTTATCAAGGCAGGGCACTTGAAGGAGATTAGATACAGAGATAGGGAACCATTTGAACCCGTAAATCCCTTGCCACCCCCACCTATAGGAGGTCCACTCACAAACTAGGTCGGGAGACAACCACAACAGGGAGTCAGAAAACAGAATGAGTAGGGAAGAGTAGGAGGAAACAAGGGGAGAATTAACATGATTTCAGGAGGGCCAACAGATGGAGACACGAATAATGCGAGGAAGTAACACGCAAAGGCAGCGAGACCTAGACCATATGAGGTCGTTGTCATCATTAAGCAACCTCCAATATCAGAACTAATAATCTAATTCGGTCCTAACGAGCGACACGGTCTACAGGTGGAGTATAATGTTGCACTGGTAATTGAGGTAGAAATAGTGGGGTACGAGGTCGGCAGGATATTTGTAGATAATGGAAGCTCTGTTAACATCATATACTTGGACTGCCTAGAACATATGATCTTGGAGATGAAGGTGCGACCAGTGAATACACCAATCTATGCTTTTAATGGTGCACAGGTCATTACGGAGGGTGAGCTAAAACTCCCGGTGGTTTTGGGCAAAGGGGAGCTACGAGTAAAAAAAGGATTTGAAATTCTTAATTGTCTATAAACGATCGGCTTACAATGCGATATTGGGGTGACCTTCTCTTAACACATTCCAGGCTATCACTTCTACTTATCACATGAGTATTAAATATCCAGTGGAAGATAAGGTAGGTGAGGTTGTATCAGCACAGCAGGTCGCTAGGTCGTGCTATCAGATGACCGTTCGGAAAGGTATGAGTGAGAACAAGCGAGAGAGGATGGGAGATGTGCAGGAATGAGTGCTTAGCTCCAAGGAAATGATGGAGGAGGAGAATTCTGTTTGCCCACATGAAGAATTTATGGAGATCTCGTTAGAAGAAGGTTGCCCAGAGTACACCACAAAAATAGGAACCCAAATGACAAAGGCAATAAGGGATGAGCTGATAGAATTATTAAGGGAGTTTCAAGACATCTTTGCTTTTAGGGATGTAGAGCTGCCATGAGTATCCCCAGAGGTCGCTCAACATCATTTGAATGCTGATCTAGAGGCGATTGTTAGACAGAAAAGAAGACACTTTGGGGTAGAACTTGATAAAGTGATTGAAGAGGAAGTGCAAAAATTGCTAAAGGCAGGACTTATTCGAGGAATCCAACTCCCTGAGTATTTATCTAATGTTGTGATGGTGACAAAACCATGACAAAAGGGGAGGATGTACATGGACTTTCGCGACCTAAACAAAGCATGCCCAAAGGATCATTATCCGCTGCCACGTATTGATCAGTTGGTCAATTCGACCTCCGGCTGTAACTCTTAAGCATGATGGATGCATCACAAGGGTATCATCAAATCCCACCAGCGAAGGAGGATCAACCCAATGTGAGCTTTTTCACCTCGATGGGTACATACTATTTTTGTCTATGCCATTTGGGTTGAAGAATGAAGGTGCGACCTATCAGAGATTGGTGGATAAAATGTTTAGAGACCTGATGGGGTCTGCCATGGAGGTTTATGTAGATGATATGCTGGTGAAGAGAAAAAAAGCAGACTCACATCTAGAAGATTTTCAGAAAGCCTTTGTTATACTGAGGCAATATGGGATGAAGCTTAATCCAAAGAAATGTGCATTTGGCGTACGATCTGGGAAGTTTTTGGGATACATGGTGATGGAGCGGGGTATCGAAATAAATGCAGAGAAAGTGCGAGATGTCATGGAGATACCACATCCACGCACGGTGCGCGATGTACATGTGTTAACTAGTTGGATTGCAGGTCTTAGTCGTTTCATCTCGAGGTCGGCAGAAAAGGGCGTTCCCTTATTTTAAATGCTAAGGAAGGGGTCTAAGTTTGAATGGACAAAGGAAGTTTCTGAAGCTTTTGATAAGCTTAAAGAATACCTGGCAGAGATACCATTATTAACCAAGCCGATGCTAGGCGAGGACCTGATTTTGTATATATCTATTGGACAGGCCGCGGTAAGTTCGGTGCTCATTCAGGAGGAAGCGGGCGTGCAGAATCCCATTTACTATATAAGCAGGATGTTAAGGGGCGCAGAGCTGAACTATTCTGAGCTAGAAAAGGGAGGATTTACGTTGATCTATACAGCAAGGAAGTTTCGGCCCTATTTTTAAGCCATAAGGTGGAGGTACGTACTAACCTAGCTCTCAAATAGATTTTAAGTAATACAAATGTGTCAGGAAGGCTGGTTAAGTGGGCTGTAGAGCTCACTGAATATGATGTGGTATATGAGCCTAGAACGACCATCAAGGCGCAAGTACTAGCTGATTTTTTGCAAGAGATGTTGAGCCCGGATGAACAGGAAGGGGAGCACAAAGCATGGTTACTGCATACAGATGGATCAACTATGGTATCAGGAGCTGGGCTAGGTATTGTCTTGACTAGCCCGGAAGGAGAAAATTTGGATTTTGCAATCAAGCTGGGCTTTAATGCATCCAATAATGAAGCTGAGTATGAGGCGTTGTTGCAAGGAATAAAGATGGCAAGTGACCTGGGGTCTGGGAGTGTTAAAGCCTATACAGACTCACAACTAGTAGCTCGCAGTTCGAGGGATCTTTTGAGGTAAGATAAGAACGTATGCAAGTATATTTAAAAAAGATAAGGGAGGCGATGATGCGGTTTGAAGAATTTAAGTTATAACATTTACCACGGGCTGATAATATTCGGGCTGATCAGCTCGCCAGGATGGTAGGGGCATTAGGTACCTGTGACACAAGAAAGGTCACACTGATGGAACTAGGACATAGCAGCATTGATAAGGGGGGAAAATTTATGAAAATTAATATGAGAGAATATTGGCGAGCACCAATTCTGGGTACTCTCGAAAAGGTGGTTGAAGGAGTTGGGCGGTTGTCGACTAAGGAGGCTAGGATGGGAGCATACTTTTGTCTGATGAATGGAGACCTATATAAGAGGTCACGCTTCGACCCTTACTTAAAGTGTTTGGAAAAGGAGGAAGGGCTAGAGGTACTGCGGGAAGTACATGAAGGTTATTGTGGGGATCATGCGAAAAATAGGGCACTTGTTGGTATAACAACACGGGCTGGTTTCTTTTGGTCGGGGATGAAAATTATGGCGAGTGACCTAGTTAGGACTTGCAAGAAGTGTCAAATACATGCGCCTATCATTCACGTGCACGCGGAAGACATGATGGTGATGCTCGCCTTGTCCCTTTTCACAATGGGAAATTAAATCATAGGTCCCTTTCTAAAGACTCTTAGCAGCAAGAAGTATTTATTGGTCATGGTGGATTATTTCACAAAATAGGTGGAGGTCGAAGCTGTAACGGGCATAGGCGAGAAGGATATAATGGATTTTATTTTTAACAGTATTTTTTGCAGGTATGGCATCCCAGAGTGTTGGTTTCAGGTAATGGAACCCCATTTAATGGGCAGATGATTCAGGATTGGTTCAAACAAATGGGGATGAAGCAGCGTTTTGCTTCTGTAGTGCATCCCCAAGCTAATGGACAGGTCAAGGTTACTAATCGTATTATTGTATAGGGAATTAAGCTATGACTAGAAAAGGCAGGGGAACTTTGGCATGAGGAGCTTGCATCGATCTTATGGGCTTATCGAACTACTCCACGAACTACTATATGCGAATCAGCTTTTAGCTTGGTCTATGGTATGGAAGCTGTCATCCCGACAAAAATAGTGGAGGTTCACAGTGGCTGTCGACATTCAATGTGGAGCAGAATGAATGAATGGAAAGGGGGGCTATCAAAACCATTGATGAAATACGCGATAAGGCTGCAGCGCACGTAGAAAGGTACAAACAGCGGATTCAAGTAGCTTTTAACAAAAAGTTTAAACGAAGGTACTTCCAGGTCGGCGACCTGGTATGGAAGAGGGATAATGTAATTTACACTACAAAGAAACTGGATCCAAATTGGATAGGTCCATTTAAGGTTATTAAGGTGTTAAAAGGGGGAGCATACGTGCTCGAAGATGCACAAGGAAAGCTTTACCGAGAAGTTGGAATATTTGTCATCTGAAGAAGTATTACACCTAGCTCTTTGGATGACAAGCTTATACTATCACACTCTTATTTTAATTTATGGGATGATGCTTCTATAGGTCGACGATGGATTCGTATTGCACTTTTAATTTATTTTTATCATGGGACGATGCTTCTGTAGGTCAGCGATGGATTCGTATTGCACTTTTATGGGCTGGTACTCATTAATAATAAATAATGGATTTTTATGACATTTTGTTAATCTCTTATGGTTTTATGGTTAAATCCTGATGCTCTTACGAGGATTGGTGATGGAATTATTGGGCACGGTAATGGTTGGATTAATGTGTGAAAACGTGTTTGATTTACATGTTCTCACATATTTGTGAATGTATCCGTGAATATGTTTGATTTACATATTCTAAGATGCTTTAAGAAGAGACATGTTTGGTTTACATATTTTGTACCTTACATGAGCTTATGTGCTTTACTTGTTCATGAATAGCTTGATCTTAGGTGTTATGTTTTGGTCTTATGTGTTTGGCTAGGTTGTTCAAGTTTTTGTTTGGGTTTAGGTGTTTGTTTGATTATGTGTAAGAACATGTTTGGTTTGCGTGTTTCTACATATCCTTGATGATGTTTGGCTTACATAGTTTGGAATGTGATGGATGAAAGATATGTTTGATTTACATATTATTTGCATGTTGTTTATGAGTTATTGGAGTATACACTCTTTATGAGTTCTATGGGGGATTATGTGTAAAGCAGGTTTATATAATGGATAGCTCGGTGGTGCGACCTAAATTAACTTGGGGGACTTAGTGAAGTCCTGACCATTGGAATATGTTTCGATCTACATTACTTTTGGTGGGATATGGTTTTATTAATGGTTCTCGATATCCAATTTTTGGTTGCTTGTGCACAACGAATAACATAAGTGAGAATATACAAAGTCAAAGCAGCAAAATAAGTTCTGATCATACAATAATTCAATATTTCAAACAGGTGGAATTTAGAAGGAAGGTCCAAGCAGTTCATCTAAGGGTTCTTCTAGCTCAGTACCAAGCCCGGCCCGCAGAATGGCATCGCCCTTACACGGGATCCACCATTTTATTTTCACGGGCCGAGTTCGATCGCCCTTTCAGAAACTAAACTGTGGTAGTGCATCAAGGATACTCTCCACGTCAGTCTCAAAGGTAATATTGATTGAGGCAAGATGAGCCTTGATCCACTCTGTAGTAAAGCGGACCCATTCCCAGCCTCCTCTTCCCATTTTTCCGAGACAGAGGGTTGTGTTCTTATAAACCTTCATCAATTCGTCCCTGTATGCATCCACGAACTTTCTGCCCATCTCACTCCTCAGAAACGTGCGGCCACCTTCAACAACACCTTGCTCATGAGCTATGCGCACTACTGCAGAAAGGCTTTTTAACGGCGATTTTTTTTCATTTTTAACGGCGGTTTTTTAACCGCCTTTGTATCGACCGCCGTTAATAATTACGGCGGTTTTTAAAAACCGCCCGTAAAAAGTGAAATTGAACGGCGGTTTTGGAAGACATTTAACGGCGGTTTTAGAACCGCCGTAAAATGTTAAGTTTACGGCGGTTTTAGAAATGCCATTAATTGGTTCACTTTTTACATCGGTTCTGAAGAGATACCTTCTAGAAAGTAGTAAAAAAATTTTAAAAAAAGAGATGAAACCAGGTGCACTAAAATTAAATAAGGTGGTACATTGTTGAGAAATAAAATATATTGGTTCTATCACCACAATTCCTGTAGTGGATTTGAGAACACAATGGGTGACAACATCATCAAAATTTCTGGAAATTGAAAACAAAAAATCGAAATTTTTTAAGGGATCTAGTGAACAAAGGAAAAATCATATACCATATACAAAAAGATTTAACAAAAAAAAAAAAAAAAAGATCAATAAAATACACAGGACCTAGAGTTCCAAATATGCCCCTTGGCAATGGAACCACAGGAAACATCATCTCGGCCCGGCAGTTCATCAGGTCGAATGTTGTAAGTGGAATCGGCAATAATCCAATCAGTGGTAGGATTATGCGACTGATTGACCTCTTGACGGAATATTTCTTCCCTCTGCCATTCTTCCCACCTCTCGGCCAACCCATCGCCTTCTAACATCCMRACCACTTRAGACATCTTWGGACGTTCCATTGGTGAGCTCTGTGTGCAGAGTAGAGCTACTTGAATCAGCTGCTCCACCTCTTCGTCTATGTAATTCTTCTGAAGATCTGCATCCACTAATGTTTCCAGATTTTTCTCCTTTAGAAGTCCCTTCACCTGAGATCATAAAACAAAATCTATATGTATCAAAACGGAGAGGCCATGCAATTGAAAAAATCTGCGTGACAAGCGAAAATGAAGAGGGATAATTACATAAATTACCCAAGGTTTAGCTCAAATACACAAAATAATGAGAAGAAAAAATAAATAAATAAAAATTAAAAAAAATACTGATATTATTTCCAATTACAAATACCCGATCCACCTAATAGGGTGCAATTTGAAAATGAACACAAATGTTAAGAGGGTATATGTAATTTTCAAAGATAATTGGATTTTTTATTTTACTTATATTAATAATCAGGCTAAACTTCAAGGGTGGTATTTGTAACTATTCCTAAGAGAATTAAAAATAAATATCATATTTTCTCTGGCCTATTTTCAATGGATTCCCATCAACTAAATTTGCTAGCATTTCTTCGAAAATGATTACACCCAACATTGTATCAATTCTATCCCCAAATCAAATGGTCACACACTATTTAATATTCTTTTAATTTCAATGAATTATATTCATTACGTCTTAGAAAATACATCAGCTATTCCCAATATTATAACCTGTGGCGGCCACCAAATCCCACTGTCATTATCTTTGCAATTAAGTCAGAAACTAATGGCATTTAACTCTTCGTAGACAATCAAACCAATTCAATAAGCCCCAAAAAAGAAACAAAGAAGTTTTTGCATTCTATTTACACTGTATACAGGATATGAAGCTTTCAAATACGGGCAAACAAACATAACAGTATGAAAAACATAGTATGTGAAGTGAAGCTCACCCAATCAAGTAACATAACGTCATCATCACTAGCGAGCCGAGCAAGATCGAAAGCTCTTTGTCCAGTTATAAGCTCAAGAAGCATGACTCCATAGCCAAAAACATCGGGAACACATTATCAGATCTTGTTCCCTGCACACTGGAAGCTCTTCTTTCTTCTTCATCAAATCCTTCACCTACAACCTATAAAAGTTTAACATTCTTGAATCAGACAAACCCAGTTTTAAAGATTTGAAGGGAAAACAAAAACAGATGAAAATCCTGTTTTCTTGGCCGTATTGATAAGTATACCAGTAGGTTGATGACATCTTTTCTTCCTGATCAGTTCAAAATTTATAATATATCAGATAAATACAAAAAGGACCATTCTAYAATAGCCCAAAAGACTAACATGCAAATACTGCAGTTGCAAATGCCTCTGCACTTGGGACAAGTCAACTCCTCTAAAGCAGATACTTCTTCAGCCTTCTCGCCATACCTAAGTGAAAGTAACKAGAAATAAAAATAAAAAATCATCTTCAACAATACAAACAACCATGAACATTCAAATAGATTAAAAAGAATTAGAAAACAGTTAAATAACCTGTTCACGAGGCACTTGTGGCAATACATCATTGTACATGTCTTGTTATTCTTCAAAATCGTGCATGCTGCCACAAAATCCCTGGTTTTTTGTCGACACTGCCAAATGTGAAATTCAAAAATGAGAGGAAATGTCAAACCAATATAGAGAACATAATGAACACATATGTAATATAGCAATTGTTCTTGCTATAATGTAGAACTTCATAGGGAATATATCAAATGCAATAATCTCTTTCTATATTTCTTTTTTGTTTGCCAATCACAAGATCGAGCAACTAGGGTAATCATGAAATGAAAATTTAAGTTTTTTACATTCAAACCATAGAACATAAACTCAAGAATAACATAACGAGTAAGCAAGGAATAAACAATTTGAGATAACTATACACTTGGTTTATATTTCAGATTTACATGCTCAGACATTTCTAGGTCAATTTCTTCCCAATTGCCACCATATGATTAACCAAATTTCCAGCACCCTCTTTCAAAAATAATAATAATGAATAATAATAAATCTTCAGCAACATGACTATCTAAACACAGAGGAAACAAACATATTTATTATTTAAAAATAAAATCGACGAAATGTTAAACAAAGAGGGGTTTTTTCTCGGAATACAAATTCACACCTGATGACAAGTTTTCCCATTGACGGGATCATAAATCCGGCCACCGATAACCCGGAGTTCGGGTTTGCTATTCCTCTTCGCAGGCGAATCAGCAACGCCATTTTCGTGGAGCTTGCTCTCCTTCTTCGCAGAGCTCTTAACTGAAAATTGCCGGCTGGTTTCGCAAGTTTACGCTCGCCACTTACACCCACAAACTTTTTCGTCTTTTATTTCTCAACACTTAGAAATTTTTGAATTTGCTTCTTTTTACTTAACTTAGACTTTTTAAACATTAGGATTTTCACTTCAATGCACACTTTATCAATTTTCGTGATTTATGTTGGAATTTGTTTATTGTTTTCCCCTTTATATATATATATATATATATAAATATATATAAGAGACTCAAAACCCAAAACCCACAATTGATTTCCCACACATTCTTAGTCAACTAACAACATACTCTCCCTCCTCACAACTTATGAATATATAAGAGCTAAAATCGAGCTCGGCTAACAAGAAACGGGGTATAGGTTCAAGGGGGCTAATTTGGAATATTTAAGTAGCTTATATATTTGGATATGCCGGAATAAGGGTGATATATGTGCCTCGAGGTCATTTCCAAATTTAATCATGTACGAGCGAAATCAAGCCACCTCAATGCAATTTCCATAAAAATGTAAGCAAATCCGATAATTCACACAAACCTACTCACTAGTTTGCATTGGGTTTGGAAGAAAAAATCTAAATATCTTTGCAATCTTTTCACAAGTAAAAGTTGATTAAATAATAGTCGGGTTTTGGACGAAGCACAAGAATTCAACTCCTTACACAAGAGGGCATATACATGTAAAAACCCGACATGTAAACTATTCAAACTTCTAAGCATGTGTCGATTGCTCATAAATTTAATAAACTCACACAATACACAAAAACGACTCTATAAATGCGTAATTAGTAAGCGTCAATTCGCCAAGGCTCAAGTTAATAATGACAAATCATGCTTTGTAAAACCCGGACCCTAACCACCTACCCACCCCATATTTAAACCATGCAATTCCCTCGTTACATTTAATGAAAAACAAATAAAAGGGAGGGTGAGATAGAAGCTTCCTTAACCGAGCGAGTTTTGGGTCGAGCTCGGTGGGGTCCACTTAAGCATTCAAGCAATCCAATCAAAAACCGAGCATGGCGTGTTTCTCCCAGCTCCATGAATACTACTAACTTATCAAATCGACCAAAGTTGGAGTCGGTAAACAAATCACTATAAAAGAGAATCACACAAAATCAAAAATACAAGAAAACATGCACATGAATCAAAACAAAACAAGACTAGGGGCTAAAAAGAACAAAGCGACAACACATTGTTTTTTGAATGTTTTTGGATTTTTAAAAAGAAAGTAAGAAAGAAAAAGAAATGTAAAAATAAAAGAAATAAAGAAACAAACATGGGTTGCCTCCCAAGAAGCGCTTGTTTTATGTCATTAGCTTAACAAACTCCCTTCTTGATTATGGTGAAGTTAAGACAGGAGGATCCACTAAAGCAATAACCTTCTTGTCGGGAGGATACAATCTTTGAAATGTTTCTGAGGCATTGCATAGCTCAAATGGCATTCGACAAAAATCAAACGTTCCAAACGGGTAAGTAAAAGTCGTCTTGGCTTGATCTTCGGGTGGGATTGAGATTTGATAGTAACCCAATAACCCATCTAAGAAATAATAGGAATGATGGCCGTCTAACTTATCCAACATTTTTAATATCTCGGCCTTCACTATCTCCTTAAGATCTGGATTTGAACGCCTTTAGAATTCTCGAGAAGGTTTGGCATCATCCTCCAAAATGATCTTATGCATGCAATTTGAAGGGATAATTCCCTTAATATCTTCAAAACTCCAACCGATAGGACCTTATGATATTTAAGCACTTCAATGAACCTCTCCTCTTCTTCTCGATTCAAATTGGCAAAGATAATAACCGGTTTGCTCTCCTTTTCTTCCAAATAGACATACTTTAGGTGAGATGGTAGAGGCAAGCTCGGGCTTGTGCCTCCTCTCAACTTTGTTGGGGGCTAGTTCAAAAAATTCAACGATCCCCTCAAGGTAATCTTCAAGCTTTTCAATCTTATCATCAATAATCTCCACGTCCCCCTCTAGATTTCATCGTTGCCCTTAATGACACATATATAATTTTTCTCACACAAACTTTTGGCACATTGAAGCACAATTGAATCGTCGTTACGAACAAGGGTCTCATTATATTTAAAACAACCTTCAACACAAACTCCCGGGCCAAACTCCTTCTCATTGCTCTCTTCCTCCATAAAAAATTTTTCGACCAACTCTTGGATCACGTCAACAAGTAAGCAATTTGCATGATAAATGCTTGATGGAATAGATGACAAGTTAGACATAGAAGACATGACTGATTCATCCTCTATGGAAAAGGTAAGATTTTTCTTCCCAACGTCTATCAAGCATTGAGTTGTAGCCATAAATGGGCGTCCTAGCAAGATAGTGTGTTCAGAGCCATCTTTCTTCACCATGCCAACATCTAATACTACAAAATCGACCGGAACCACGATCCCTCCAACTTGGACAAGAACATCCTTGATCATCCCCTTTGGGTATCTAATTGACCGATTGACTAATTGTAAGCAAATGCGTGTCTCTTGTAAAGGAGCAAATACCAATTATTCATAAATCGAAGATGGCATCAAATTAATACCCGCCCCAGAATCAAGCATGCCATTAGTGACTTTTCCATTCTCGAATGTGATATCAATACAAAATGAGTCAGGATCCGCCTTCTAAAGAGCCAAGAGAGAAGGGTCACAAACCACACTTGCCTCCTTAGATAGATAAACTTTCTCATTCATAGCGCTTTCAAGCTTCTTGGATGAAAGCTCTTTGAAGAACTTGGAATAAGCGGGCATATTTCGGATGACATCTAGTAAGGGAAGAGTGATGTTTATGTTGGAAAATAGATCGTAGAGCTTTTAAAATTGTTCATCCTTCTTAGCTTTTTGTAGCCGGGATGGATAGGTCATAGGGGCCTTAGAAGTTGGTGGCTTGTAGGCGTTCGAAGACTTGTGTAGGCCATTGGGAAATTATTTTGCCAAAGTGGGACCCACGGTGGTAGAATCGGGAGGAGTAAGAACATTTAGAATAGAAACCACCTCCTCCTCAGGCAGCGGGACAACCTTATTATAAACCACCCTACAACTTCAAAGAGCCGTGCCTGGATGAGTTTGCGAAGGTTGGCTTGGAAATTTACCTTTATCATTAGCTTGTTTTAGCATATTCACATCACTTGCTAATTGCCCCCATTTTAGTGTTTAACCCATTCGTCTTAGCCTCAAGGGCATTGAACTTAGCATCGAACGAATCCAACATAACGGAAAATGATTGCATTTGTTGCATAATGACCAAGAGATTCGGATTGGAAGGTGGAGTAGGAGCATTCACCAGAATAGGCGGACGAGATGGACCCGCATGAGGATTAACAATTGCATTTGGATTAGCATAACTAAATTCCAGATGCATATGGTTGCTAGGATGATAAGGAGGATTGTGATTCAGCGGACGAGCAAAAGATGGTCTAGCAGAACTAGGTCCCATTTGATACCCTTGAACCCCACACACTTCTTCCGATTGAGGCATCAACATATAGAAAGAGGGATTTGAAGGACAAGACGTGGTATCATGACCAAACATTCCACAGGACGCACACAGAGGATCCGGGTTTGGGCTAGACAACTTAGCAATTTGAGCCTCCATAGCCGCTATTTTCTTTTCCAACTCAAGCTCCCTAGGGGAAGAAGCTTCACTCACTTCATTGGCACTAAAATAAATCGCCCGAGAAGATTTTTGTTGAGAATTTTTTGCTAGAATGGTGAAAATGTTGTGAACCACTTGAGAAGGTTGATCTTTCATATTACCCCCCACCGATGTATCCACCATATATTGGAAATGCGTGTCCAACGCCTCATAGAAAGTTTGGATTAATAGCTCCTTTGCCATACGATGATGTGGACAACTTGAGAGAAGATATTGGAAACGAGCACAAGCAAAGTGAAAAGGCTCATTTTTCATTTGTTTAAACAAGATAATCTTGATCCTCAACTCGACATTCTTTTCATAGGAATAATAATGATCCAAAAATATCGCTGAAAGCTCATCCCATGTATGAATTGATTAGGAAGGGATACTCATAAACCGTGACAACGCCTTATCTTGAAGAGCATACGAAAAACATCGGAGTTGAAGATGCTCTAAACTCGTCATATTCGGACGATGAAAACTCGAGACTTGCCAAAAGAATTTTCGAAGGAATTGGAGAGGATCCTCTTTAGAAAATCCATGAAATATTGGAAGACGAGCAAAATTGAGTGATTGTATATCAATATCCCTAACCTCGGGATGAAGGGATACGCAAGATGAGATACTCGCCCCCACAAAGGCTTTGCTAACCTCTCTCATAGCGAAGACGGGAGGAGCATTTTGGGCATTGGGGCCAACACATCCAAACAACGTAAATGGATCGGGAGTGCCCTCGTGAACATTACTGTCGGCACCAATTGGAGCATGATTGAAATTGTAATCATCAGGACCTCCATATGGGCTGGGATTCAGATTTTAGCCACCAACATTCCTATTTGGACTAAAAAATCCTCCATTATACATGTTTAGAAATTGATTAGAAGCGCCATAACCTCCATATGGACCATTCATACCCATAAAGCCGCTATACCCAACATGGTTTGCACCATGCCCTCCCATGTTGGGTTGACCGTTGCGATTTCCACCATTGGCAACATAGTTTGCACCATGACCTCCCATATTTCCAAAATCGTTACCATTCATCCCATTCCCAACATGGTTTGCACCATGCCCTCCCATGTTAGGAATGTAACCCCCATTGCCATAAGTATTGGAAATGTGTGCGTTACCTAGGTGTAAGCCCATGGCGTGTCCATGAGTGGTAAAACAACTCCCTTAATTTTCTATAGCATGGTCGTGAGGGCCCGTAGGATTGGTATTTAAAGGCTCGGGCTTGTCACTTGGTGTGAGTGTCTCAACAAGAACGGGATTGGGATTATTAGAGTTTTGAGGATCATGAGCCCGTGGAGATTTCTCGTTAGGAGTAAGAAACGGTCCGGTATTGGGAAGATTATTCGCTATGTCTGGAGTAGTAGCCAAGGGACGTCTTAAAAGCCTTAATTGCTCGGGATTCAAAATGTAAGGAGCCAAATCATTCCCAAGATGTCTACGACCTTGCATAGACTCAAGAAAAACATCAAATACAAAAGAAAGCTAAAAAATCAAAGAAACTACAAGCAAATCGAAAACCTTAACCAAACCGAGTCGCAACGGCGCCATTTTGAAGTGTGAAGTTTAACTGGTGTAGTGTATAGGGGTTCATGTGGCTTAATATTATCGGAATTCGAGTGATTGTACGAATTAACGAGTTCTTAGCTTAATGAAACTAAAATAAAATGAAAAAACAAAAAGTAAATCAAAGTAAAGAAATTATTTCGAATGCCTCATGCATTTGCCATATTGAAATTGCAAGCAATAATAAAAGAAACAACAAATTACAATCAAAGAAACCTAAGGTACAACTATGCATGCATGATCATGAAATCTAAATAATGCGAATCAACAAAAATCGAAAGCACCATTGGAAAGAGCAAGAACAATTGACGTGAAAGTTCAAATCTTTTTGAAAAATAACTAGAAACAAATAGTAGATCTAGGAATCAACATAAAATCATGCATGAAAATAAAAAAACAAAATAAAGCATAAGAAATACTTAAAATAAAAATGATCAAAGACCCGATTTATGATCAAGGTGTGTCACTCACCTAGATTCCATAAACAAAATCTTAAATCTAACAACAAATCTAAGAGCTAAGAAAAAATGCATAAATTAAATAACAAGCTTGAAACTGAAGAACACGGAAGAAATTAAGAAAAACTTACTTAAACTAAGAAAGAGAAACACAAATATGATGAAATTACAATCCAAGTTAAATCCAAGTGATGGCTTGAATTCTTCTTGAGCTTACAAATCCAATGAAAAGCTTGAAAATAAAATCTAAGAACTAGAGAGAGAAATTAGATCCAAACCAATGCATGGTTTGGGAGAATATGGGATATTCTTAGGGCTAATGAAAGATATCCTATTTATACTAGGTTTAATTGGGGGTAAATGGGTCAAATAAGCTTTAAAAGCTTGGATTTCCCGGGTTTGACCAAGGATAACCCAGAATAATCTTACTAGACCCCTTGGCTTGATTTGGCTCGCCATTGGCTTGAGGTGGCTCGGTAGGTGTAGGCGTGGCTTGGGCGCACGTGCGGGATTGTTATGCTGGGCGCTGCTTGCCGTGCGTAGGGGTCGACAGGATGCTGGGTGGCGTGCATTGGCGCTGGCGCTGGGACGGTGGCATGGCTCTGGCGGGGTTGGCGCAGGCAGGCGTTGGGCACTGGCGAAAGTTTGCGGGCGCTGGGTGCTGGGCACTTGCGAAAGCTTGCGGGCGCTGGGCACTGGTGACAGGCACTGGCGCGCGCGGGGTCTTCGAAGGCAGGTAGGCGCGCGCGGGCGTGCGTGCATGGGCGGGCGAGCCTTGGATTGCGTCAAGGCGTGCGTTAAAGTTCCTGGGCGAGGGTTGGTACGTCTTGGCAACCATTCCAGAAAGTTTTGGAGCTAGCTCGTGGTGAGGATTTTGACGCATCCTAGCATGTCTTGATGTGCCCATACTAACTTTGGCTCGAGCCAAGGTTTGGCCAAGGTCTAATTTCACCTTCTTTTTTGCTTTCTTGTCGGAATCTAGCAAAAATCACACCCATACACAAATTAATTGAACCCATTTAACCAAATCAAGTATAAAATCAAAAAGAAACTCTAAAATAATAAAACAAGAAAACAACCTAATAACCTAACTAAACTCGACTCAAAACCACTATAAACAACACTAAACCCTAAATAAAAACACGAGAAAAATACCACAATTACATGCAAAACAGTTAGATGTGTTGGGGAAAGAGCACCTGAGAATATTATTTTGGGGCCGCTGGGTACCTCTTGTCCGTGCTTGGCAGTCATGGCACGATCCAATTCTTTGTTTACACCAAAGGCCAGAGGTTGCATCATCGATGTCACCGCCGAGCTGGACGATGGTTACTCCCTCGGAGCTTGATGAGAGGCAGCTTTCGATGATATTATCTGCAAAAAGAAAGGGATAAGTTAATCTGTTTTGTTATGGAAAAGGGGGAGATGGAATTTGTAACTAAGGCACCTGCCAAATTCAGATCTGGTTAAGCTCGTAGGTCGCGAGTCAAGACCTATAAACAAAAATACTCTTTCCTAATTTGTGAGTCTCACCACATCAAAAGGGCGCTTACTCCATTCAGAAAGCTTATCAGAGTATTGCTGATAGAGGGCAGGTTGTTTTGTGGAGAAGGAGGTGAGTCTTGTTTAGGGGTATAGTGTTGTGGATCGGTGTGGAATGGTTAGGACTCGGTTTTTTGAATAAAAAAGAACTTTTTTCGCCATTCTGGCACTTTTGATGATAAATTCACCAAGAAGCGCACTTTTCCGAGGCGAGCAGAGAGGTGAAAAGAACTTTTTTAATATTTTATTTGAAAGCAATAATGAAAAAATCCTGGATCAGGTTTAACATCATAATATGTACACAAGATCACGTATCCATCTAGGAACCTAATTGAGTTAGTGGTCATTTGGAAGAGGGGGACTCGATACTTATTTGCGGTATAAATAGAAAACCAGTGAGGGGGGAACCTGAATCTTACATTGAGAGGAGGATGATCTGGATCAGTTTGAAGGATGTTGGGGGTGACCATTTTAGCAGTTTCAGGGACGTTCAGTGCTTTCTCAAACTCTTCAAGTTTTCTTCGATCAGAAAGCATCCATGGGTTCTGTGTTGTTATTCTAGTATCTTGAAGTAGAGGAGGCAGGTCGACGAGAGTAGATGGAGGTATTATAGTTACAGGGTTGGCGAGAAAGTGTTCGGAGGTTGAAGGCATATCGGGTTCAACTATGGGGATGCCTTTGAAGATGTTTTCGATTGCAGGTTGTGTTGAAGGGGGATCTTCTACTATGTTTTCAATTAGGGAACTAGACTCAGGATAAGCTCTAGTCTGAGCTTCGAGCTCGGTCTAACTAATATCACCCGCTGGTTCATCATTTAAACTAGGATGGGGCACAGGAGGGTTTTTCCTATTTCTCTTATACACTAGAGGGATTTCGATAAACTCAGTTTCAGAAGAGGTGTCTGGGTTTGAAGGGTTAAGGTTTTGAGGATCGGAGTTCGAAGGAACTGTGTTCATCATCAACAAATCAATGGGGAGGGATAAATAGAAAATTATATTCACCAACGCAGCAATTTTCTTGAAAATTAAAGCAATTATTATCAGAATGAAATATTAGGGGGACTTACTCATCTTCTTGATCGGTGATTTCGTGACGGAATGCTGGTGCGTCTTAGATTTTGCAGAAATTCACGAAAGAAAATTCTTGCAGAAGAAAAATGGTGTATTTTTCTTGTGTTTTTGGGAAAGGGGGTTAAGTGAAGACGAAAGGGTGTCTTATGTTGGGCGGCGCAAGGGAAAAGCTGAAAAGACACAAAGGGTTTTCGAAAGGTGGGAAGGTTGGTAGGGTTTATTGTGGGCCTTTCATTTTTGGGGAAGTGGGATGATGACACGTGTCCGACACGGTGAAGGAACACATTTAATGATCTTAATGAGGATGTGATGGCTAAAGGTGGCGTGTTTACTTAAAGGTTGTGACCGTTTGACTTCCTAAACAACGCATGATTAAATTATACTTGGTTTCCTACCTCAACCAATCAGAATGCGGGGGACTAGCTGATACGACATCAAGTATTCACGTCGGCGATATACAAGTATTTATGGTAATTTAGGTAAGCGACCTCATTTATTAGGAGGGACAATCCTTCTAGCAACTGAGCGAGCTGTTCTAAGGGGTAGCGAACTGACGTATAGGAGTGGCAAGCTCTTATGCGAGGTAGCGAGCTCTTATGATACATGTACTATTATACCAGCTCGGTGCCGAGTGGTAGCTCGGTGTTGAGTGTTGGGCCTCATGATTTTTGGGCCTTAACGGGATAATGTGGGTTGACTTGTGGTGTCCCAGCAGATTACACTCATGGATAGAATTATAATCCACGGCTATTCTGGTAATTTAGCTAGAGTTCAATTATTTATGAGAACTTAGCATACAGGAGTAATCCTAATTCTAAGTCGGTTATGATATTTAAGGTATTATGTTAGGAGAAGGTAACCCTAGCTTGGGGAATACTTCTCTTATCTATATAAAAAGGACTCAGGCCTCATTCGTTTCTCTAAGTTGATTTTCATATCCTACGTATTTTGAGCTCTCGCATCTCTTTCGCACTCGCTAGCTTAAGCATCGGAAGGCCTATGCTGGGGCCATCCACCGCCTTGGCATTGGGTGTTGTTTTGAATGATCAATCAGGTCGCTGATCACGTATTTAGAACTACGTAACTAAGGTCAGTACCCTATTTTCTTGAGGCACTAATCTTTTTGGTCGCATCATTTGCAGACCAAGACTAGCGCCACTGCCATGCCCGGCTGCCTGCTCGCCTGTCAGGGCTATGGTCGACTGTACTCCAGACCTGGACCGTACATCAACCTCATGGCCCGAAATCGGAATTGAACTCGGGAACCTCTACCGCCTCGAAGACGCCATCACCATCGTTGTACGTTGTCGCCGAAAAAGCCGAACACCCGCTCACCAGTTTCTAGCTCACCGAAGCCGCCATCATCTAAAAAAGGAGAATTAAATTGTGATTTCTGAAAATGGGGATCGGATTTTGGATTTGGGCCTGCCCTTTTATAATTCTACAACTTTCCCATAATTACAGATTTAACCCCATCAACTTACAACCTCTTTAATTAGCCCAGAGGACACACAAAAAATCCATTCCAACCCTACAAACTTATGAAATCTCAATCTAGCCCCATAAAACTTATTTAACTTACAACTCAGTCAAGTTTTATTTATTTACTATATTTATATTCTTATATTTTAATTACTTTAATATTATATATATATATATATATATATATATATATATATATATATATATATATATATATATATATATATATATATATATATATATATATATATATATATATATATATACACACACACACAAAAATTAAGTATTTTTAAATATTTACTAGGTGACGAGCAATACGAGACTTAGGTTTTGATTACGTGCATTCAATCTAAGTATCCACAATATTCACGAGGTAGGGACCACCGACTTATCTTATGTTAAATTCTAGTTCTCATTTATCGTGTTATGTATATCATGTATTTTTAATACAATTCTACATTTAAAAATCAATATACTAGAAGTCGTAAAAGTTGTCTGTGACTAGGGAAAAGGGTCATCACCAAGTTTATCCCAGAGTGTTATATACAATATAAAATTAGAGATCGTAAAAGTTGTTTGTGACCAGGGAAAATGGTCATCGGGGAGACCCCTGTGTTTTAACTGCAGTTCTATTATATTGTTTCAAAAGGTTATTCTACATATTCTATGATTTAATATGCTATACATGAGATTTATTATTTATAAATCATATGAGATATGTTAGTATACATATTGAGTACGTTTAACTCATCCCAGTTCAACAATATTTTTCCAGGTTCAAACGAGAATATCGACTGAAGGAGAACAATGATCGAATGAAAACTATGAAGCTATAATTTATTTATTTTCTTTTAAATAAATGTCAAAATCAAAATGAAACTACTTTGAACTTCCATTCTATAATTTCTAGGTTTTTGGATTGTTCTTCCTTGTTACTTTCCCGCTTCATGATATCATTACAAAACTCTAAAATTTCTATGATTTTATAGATCAACATTTATGTAATGCCACTTTTACTTTATTTAACTAAAATAAAAACTATTTTTATTTTATCGAAATTGAGGTTTTACACCACGCATATGTTTGCCAAAGAAAAATATAGCTTCGTGCACCCAAAACTACAACAAATTGAGTAAATATAGTTAATATATTATTAGGTGTGTGTGTATATATATACATACGTATATATCATTTTGTATAGTTATTTAACAAGTTTTAGAATATTTTTGAGTTTAAAATCATTTAATAATTATTTATATTTAATCATACTTTACTTTTCCAAGATTTATTATGAAAAATGATTGGAATAAAATATAAATTTTTATATATATTATAATCACTTCAAAATATTTTCTAATTTATAAATAGTAAGTAATATTATGTATATATATAATTTCTTTTAATAATTATTCAACCAATTTCAGAATATATTTTTTTTATCTAAAATTATTTAATAATTATTTAAATTTGATCCTAGTTTATTTTTCTAATTTATTAAATGAAATTATTGGGATAAAATTTAATTATAAAATTTAAATTAAAGTCATACTAGAAGGGCCAAGGAGAACCCGTATAAATGGTACTTAAAAGACCCCATCACGTTGCCTTTTCATCTCTCCGGTGGACAACAAGTTGATAAGGATCTGGAAAGTGTATGCACCCCTCAAAAAATCTTCTCACCTATCATCATCCTCTATCAACACACAAACCCATTGTTCTATCGCCTTGTGGGGGCCCGTCAATACCAAATAAGAAGCCATCCACAAATAAGATTTTCGCAAACATCAGTTGATCACTAGTCGAACCAGCATACTCACCATGAGAAAAATGATCACGGATGATTTCATATAATACACGATCCTCAACCTTTATATGTATGTGTCGCATATATATACCCCCTTCGGATAATCGTGCTTCACATTAGTATTAAAATTCATAGGTCCAAACCTCAAACCGGTCACTAATGTATACTCTATTTTCGAAATTCTAGTGAATTGCTCATTCACTTTGAACCAAAGCTCGTCGGACTGTAAATCATGCCTCGTAACCTGTTGCGCTAACAAAGCATGTATGGCGGAATCGGAAAACAACACCGCTCGAAGTGTCGATACACCTCAGGACGCGCCACATTCGTCAACTGTTTCTTGATCGTTTCTATAAGTGAAGCCTTTGAATACAAATTCATGGACCCCTTCGTCCCTCTCAAGCTTTGGTCTCTTCTAGCACCAATTGGCAGTCTTAAATATAAAAATAAAATAAACATGTAAAAAAATATGGGAAATGCTTTTAAAAAAAACTGCACATAAAAAATATAGCTAATTCACGGTATGGGTGAGGTCACACTCCGAGGGTTGGCACAAGAACCGTGGTATCTGCAAAAGTTATCATAGTCGTTTAACTTTGTTTTTCAAATAAGAGACATTTGGTTTTGAATAATTATTTTTATGTCCATATTTTACTAGAAAAATTATTTTGGTGGCTTTATTATTTAAACAAGGTTAATGGCAGTTGATATTTCTTTTAAATTAAAATACACAATC
>BMAC01000152.1:1180623-1203946 GCA_014905375.1 Phtheirospermum japonicum
ATGAAACGAGATTTAAAACATAAAACCAACATCAAGACTTTTCATTCCCCTCCTCGTTTCCCTTTCATTTGATATCTTCATTTGTACCTGAAAAACACGTCGTTGATTTGGGATGAGCTCAACGTACTCAATAGTCACACCGACATACCTCATTCAAAATTATACAACTCACAAATAGCACAATTAACCATAGAATTCATAATTTTAACGTAGAAGACAGTTGACTGCAGCTAAAACGCGGCGGGTTTCCCCGATGACCCTTTTCCCCGGTCATAGGCACTTAAGGCCCCTGGTTTTAATCATTAGATATAGCACGCTGGGATAAACCCAATGACCCTTTTCCCCGGTCACGGACAACTTTTGCGGTCCACGGCTATATTAATTTATAAACATAGAATTTCATGATATACATTGTACGTAGATTTGAGCACATAGAATTTAACACAAGACAAGTCGGTGGTCCCTACCACGTAAAAATGTCATGGAAAATCGAGTGCTATGCACGTAGTTTAAATCCTAAGTCCCCTTATTGCTCGTCACCTAATCAATTAGAGAATATATTTAATTAGTATTCTTCATATTTAAAATAGTAATCATAATAATAATAATAGTAATAATAATGATAATAGTAATAATAATAATAACAATATAGATGATAATAATAATAATAATAATAATAACAACATTAATAATAATAATAAAATAAAATGGACTGGAAAGTATTTTTATAAAATGTTTCAGGGGCTGGATTGGGGTTTCTATAATCCGAAAGGCTGAAATTTGAAGGCTTAGTTAATCTGAGGGTTCAATCGAAGGTTGGCAGAAGGTTTGGGGGTCAATCTGCAAGTTCTGGAAAATCTGGATTAAAAGGGGTTCAAGCCCTAATCCCTTCAAACCAGTCTGCCCCTTTTCATTTCTTTCTCCCCAAATCAGAAAATCGGCCGTCTCCTCCTTTCTCTCCTTCTCGCGGAAAACGGCTCAACAATTAGCAAATTTGGGCGGCGAGGTGTGCATCAACCGGCGAGGCGGCGCTCAGGCGTCGCCGTCTCTCTCTCTCTCTCTCTCTTTGGGGGCTCGGGCGATATTCCTTTTTCGTCTAGAATTCGGCCGGCCAGTGGACTCCCGCTTCGGTTGCCGGCGAAGAGAGCTCAGCGACGGCAATTGGGCGGCGACTCGGCGATGGGCTGGAAAACGGGCTGCGGTCGGTTGGGTTCCAGGTTGTTCGGGATTGGGTCTGTGACGGTGGTTTGGGGTTTGGCAATGGCGGCAGGAAACGACGAGGCGGCGGTGCCTCGGCTATGGGTCAGCGGCAGTGGTTCGGCGTTGGAGGCTGTTGGGTGGCAGGCGTGGAGGTTGTGGGCCACTGGTGGCGCGGGCCTCCTGAACCGGGCCGTGGTGGTGTGGCTGTCGACGGGGTGACTCGGGTTTGTCGGCTGGCTGAAAACGATGACCGTTCGAATATGGTGGTGGTTGTTCGGACAGGCTGGCGACGATCAGGCGACTTTGGTGAGGTTAGCTTCGTGTGGCGGCCGTGGTCGGTTTGGTCTCGACAGTCGCTGTGGATTTGAAACGGGTCGTGGCGGTGGTTGTGTTTGGAATGTGACTGCAGGTCTGTGGTTCTGGCTGAAAGGTGGTTGTGGTTGTTGTGTGGCTGAGTCGGCAGGTGGCTGTGGTCTTGCCGACGATTTGGTGAGGATGTTCGGACGGTGACGGTTTGACGTGGCTGTGGTGGTATTGAAAACGTGGGCCGCTGGTGTGGCGCGATTCGTCGCAGCAAAGTCGGGCTGGGGATAAACGATGGGTTGTTGGGTCTCACCAAAATTCGGGACTCGGCCGATTTGGGCGACGTTGCTGTGGCTGTCGGCGACTGGGAGTCGGGCCGTGGTGACGTTGGCTTGGGCTCGGCTGGGCTGGTTCTCGTGGGTGGAATCGCCGGGATGTTGGCGATTTATGATGTTAGAAATGGTGACGGTTTGGGATTAGTCTCTTTGAAAAATTTTAGAAAACAACAAAAAAAAACAGAGTTGGCCCTTACCTTTGCTCACGGCCGTCTTGCAGTGATGTGAAGAAAAGTTGAAAACTTTTGTGAAGGTTGGAGATGATGATTAGGAACGGCTGAGGAAGAAAAAATGAAATTTTGTTTATAAACTAAAGGTGGTTTTAAATTTGGAAGGTTAGGGTGGAGTCTTGGTGGGCTAGGCTAGCAATTTGGGCTTCGATTGGGCTCGTTTTCAAGTCCGAGAATAATCGATATATTAGACGGCTTATGGTTTAGACCGAATAATTCCGTGAACGACCCAATAGTATTTTAAATTATAAAAATAATAATTATGATATAAATAAATTATAATAATTTTAGTAATTGAGAATATTTCATAGACGACTTAATAGTAATTTAAATAAATAATTAAATTACTAAATAATTTTAATAATTTGTTAGAAGTTGATATTATAATTTTATTTGAAAACGAACTATAATTCCGTTTAAATAGAATTCTTATATTATTTAAAACTAAAATAGGAATTCGTTTATGGCGACGAGCTCGGGACTAGAATTATATTTTTTTATGTATGATGATAAATAAATAAATAATGTATTGGATGTATGGATGTTACACCATTATTGTTATTATTATTATTATTACTATTATTATTAGTCTTTCGTAACTCTCGGGATTATTGTTGTTGTTGTTGTTGCTGTTGACGATTTGTGAATGTTCTTATACTTGGATCTATAAGAAAGTGTTATAGATTATTTCATTGTTGTTTTCATAAAATTATATATGATTTACAGTGTTTGTCCTATTTTAATTTTCTTACTTGAAATATATTGTTTGATGTTTTGCGGGGTTTTTTCTTTCTTGAGAATGTGTGGATGTTATTATACTTGGATTTACAAGAAAGTCGTAAAAGATTATTTAACTATTGTTCTTCAGTTGATATGTGGTTTACAAGTTTACACGTCGTAGTGTTGTTTAATTAAAAATCTTTTCTCTTAATTATAAATGAAATTATTTAATTGGTTGCTCACTCGTATGAATATGTGTATATATCATGTACAGATCTATTCTGACTATAAATTAGATAATTAACAGCTTTAGATACATGTTTGTTTTAGTTTGTTAATTACTTGATTTTTAGCTTTGGTCTATTTTGCATATTCCTAAATCATGTATGCTCGACATTTCCTTTGGTACACTGCGTCCAAGTTTTCTATATGTACTATGTTATTTTATTTTTTGTCTTATTCTTTGGAAAGGGTTTTGTGTATGTTTCAGTGGCCTAATCAGACCACACTTCTTTTTCTCGACTCTTCTTCATCTCTGTTTCAATCAGATCTCACTTTATGTGGGCTCTTCTTGGATGCCATAAACCCGGTGTGGAGTTTATTTTTTTCCTGGTGCCATAACTAAAGGTAAAACCAAACGTATAAGGGTTCAAATTGTACACGTTCTCACTGTTTGATTTTTCACACGCTTCTTCTTTTTCTTCCTTTTTTTTCTGCATAGATTTATTTTTTTCATTTTTTCCAGAAAAGAATAGAACTCTAAGATTGGAAGGGCTCGGATTATTTAATGTTCTAACGAGTCATTTTTCATAGACTCCTATGTAAAATTCTGGTTTTTTTATTTTATTATTTTTTGGCGCAAGGTTGGGAAACACTAAGTGGAAGCAATCAGACTGTTCGACAGTCTCATGGTTTGTTTTTTGTTCAACTTATTCTTTTTCTTAGTATATAAGTTTTTGGTATTTATTTGATTAGTAGGCACTGAAACTGTAAAACGTGAGTGTTTGCCCTATTCTGGTTTTATTCTCTTACTTCGAAGTATATTATCTTATGTTTCATTTTTTCTTCCGTTGTTTTTCATGTAATTGTTGTGTTTTTCTTTGTGTTTTTAGATAGATTTTTATATTGATTATAGTAGTTTTGAGTCATTTTACATTAGGTTTTTAGGTCGTTTTTCTTGTTTTATTGTTTTTCTTGTTTCTTGCTAAATTTATATATTTTAATGGGTTAATTGGTTCAATTACCTTGAGGTTTGGTGAAATTTTTGGGTTTTTACGCTTAAAATTTCTATTTTATAGGCCAAGGAATTAAGTATCAAAATTCAAGCCAAGAGAGGCTCAAAAATGCCCAAAAATTCTGGAATGGTGGCATAGCATCGCGCCCACTCGCCACGCCTCGCGCCCACTCGCCATCCGATGCTCAGCCTCGCCAAAATCCGCGCCAGAACTGCCACACTGAGTAACGCTGCCGACACTGAGTTACCCAGTGTCGGAGCAGCGCCCGCGCGCACAGCTCCCGCGCATCCGCCCAGCGCCTGCGCGCAGCGCTCGTCAGCCCTCGCCTTGCCTCGCGCTCACTCGTGCTACACAACGCCCAGCGTCGCCAGCCCTCGCCTTGCCTCGCGCCCAGCGCCTGCGGACACTAGGTGCGCCTGCCGACACTGGGTTACCCAGTATCTGAGCCATGCATGCCCAGATCAATATTTCCTCGAGCCAAATCGAGCCAAAAGGTGCCAAAAAGTCTAGCCAAGTGGCTGGGAAGGTCAACACGGGCCAATTTTGGTCATACTCAGGGATTTCAAGCCTCTAAGGCTATTTCGGCCCATTTAAACCCAATTAAATGTAATATAAATAGTAGAACTTTTCTCATTTTGTAAGACACCTCTCATTTTCTCCCAAACCAAGCATGGGTTTGGGAATTAAAAATCCTCTCTCTAGTTTTGAAGATCTATTTTTCTCTCTTCTTAGATTTTAGATTTAATTTCAAGCTTTGATGTAATTTCTTTTCCTAGTTTTAGATTTACTTTCATACTTGGACTTGGGTTTGTAAGCCTAAGAAGAATCCAAATACTCCTTTGGATTGTTACTTTTAATGCAATCACATTCAAGTTTTGTTTCATTTCTTAATTCAAGTAAGTTTCCTCTAAATTTCATGTTTTATGCTTTATTTCCATGCTTGTTCTTAATTTTATGCTTTTTGTCTTAGCACCTTGATTTCTTGTTAGATCTTAAGAATTGGATATGGAATCTAGATGAGTGACACATCTAGATCATAGATCAAGTCTTAGATCATCTTGATTTTGAGTTGTTCTTGTGCTTTATTTGCAATTTAATTTTCATGCATAGTTTTAGGTTAAATCTTAGATCTACTCTTTGTTGTTTGTTATTTTCCTTAATGTTTTGAACTTTCTTGTTAATTTCCATTGCTTTATCCATCCATGCTTTCAATTTTTGCTTATTTGCATTATTTAGGACTTTATGCATAGTTCAGGATCAGACCACTTCTCCAAAGTGCCTCGGTCAGCGTTAGGGCATTGTCCCTGGATGAACTGAACTGCTACTGCCCCGGAGCAGTAAAAGACAGATGTGTTGGTGAACTAGGTGGCATTGGGGTTGTCTACCTTGACCCTAGAAATGGATGCTCCATCCTTGCCAGTACGGTCCCTTTTCACGGGTGGGAAAGTCCTCTCCTCTCCCGAATCGGTGCGGACGATCACCTCCACCTCTGGATGGGGAAGGTCCTTGGAGGTTCCTGATCCTCCCACTTCCACCGTAGGAATCCCTAACTCTAGAGGTCGTTGTTCTGGCGCTGCCGCTGCCTCCCTTTGATGTGCGATGATTATCCTTTGCATCATATTTGTTAAAGAAAAAAGAAAAGAAATATCAGATCATTGTGAAATGTGAATCAACTAAGTAGCATGAGGAAAGATAACAGAGTAGTAAAAGTTTCTTTACCAATGTTATGGGTTAAAGGACCCGTCTCATCCGTTCTTTAAAAGAATCTAGAACAGAGGGGAGAAGAAGTTGGGAGAGATGGAGAACATTCCCATTTAAGGTTGAAATTATTTTTTGTATCCGAGGAGATCCGTCCCCTACAGATAGATGCGGATGGGAAGGCAACTTCTCAATAGACTGGGGAGGGAAGCCCCAATCCCTGAGCAGTGCACAAAGAAAAATTTCTTCCTCCAAGATTTATTGGAGTAAGGGATGCCGGTAAGAAAATGGACGCCAGCTCTGGTGCATAGATAGAAGTAACCAGGGGAAGAGCTGGTAAATAATTTGGGCTGTAGGATAAAGACCAACATATTGGATGGCCAGTTTATAGCCTATAATGATCCTAAAAGAGTTGGGAACAAGTTGGTTCACCGGAATTTTATACAGTCGGGTTATTTCTAGTATTAAAGGGTTTACAGGAAGGCGCAACCCCGCCTGAAATTGGTCAACAAAGAAAGTCAAGTGGTCGGACGACACTTGATACGCCATCACGCCACCGCGAGGGTTGACAAAAGAGAATTCCTCAGTCACATGATACTTATACTTTAATCCTTCTACGGTTCTATCATTAAGAATGGAACAGATATAAGGCCGGTCGGGGATATATGGAGGGTATTCAAAAGACGACGACGATGAAGGGACTGACGCTATGGGGGAGGGGGTTGCAGTAATAGATTCGGTGGAGGAGGAAGATGTTTGTGTAGATATTATTAGAAGATAAAAAGGGTCGGAGAAGTACCTGGTGATGAAGGTGGTTGGAAAACGTTTAACTCGAATAGAGTATTGAACCGCGATTTTTGAGAGAAAAATAGAGAGCGAAAGTGTCTGATAATTAAGAGTGTGAAAAGTGAATAAGGAAGAGGGAACCGCGAGGGAAAGAGGAAAAGGGTTTTTCAAAAAACGAATTTCGAGGAAAAAATGGGATTTTGATGTGATTCCTGCATTTAATGCCTGTCAAAGGAACAGTACCCGAAGAGACGTGTTGAGATTGTAATCGTCGCTGACTGGTCAATAGAAAAGTACCCGAAGAGACGTGGTGTGATGGTAAACGTTCCTGAATATGAAACGTTACAAATGACTCTAATGATTTGACCTGATCAAAAAGGCGGAATTTTCAGAATTTGTATGGATACGGGACTTGAAAAGGCATGTGGAGCCCCAACTGCCTCGGGGGAAACACTAAAGGCACACAGATCTACCCCAACCATTGCGGGGGGGACTGGTTGATGTGCCCTAAATAAAGCCTGGTTTGAAATCCAGACCTAGTTGGGCTAGACATGACTTGATATCAACCTAACCCTAATTAATGCTACTGAAAGTTGTGAGGATCAGTTCAGGAACCAAAGCAGAGCATTGTCCTAATCATTCTTCTTTATTTCCTGGATTTGAGAATTTACAGCTTAACTGACTTAAGCATCGGAGAGGTTTCCACCGAAAAATCTCTGGTAGTCCTTTCTAACGTGTCTTTGTTGGAGTAGGTTGAAATATCTTTCAAGGAAAGAGGTCGACATTTTCTAGGGCATATTTTTCTAGTAGAAACACATATGACATCAAGTACCCCCATCGTGACCATCGACCGGCTATTCTATTGAGCTCCAAGATGCGGGATTACGATCCTGACGATTTCTAGTACGAGAACTCCCAGTTTCTCATGGGCTTCTGAGCGAGGATCCACTGAAGTTCATCTGAGAGTACGAGGCCATCACCCGGACTTTCCCTCTTCTCAAACTTACAAGGGATCAAGTGAAGACGCTACTCTTCCATCTCACACTAAAGGACTGGGCAAGAAAATGGTTGATATATTTAGAGCCCGACTCCTTGAAAACGTGGGAGGAAGTGTACGATTGGTTCATGGGGACGTTCTAGTCACCTAGACAAACAAATATCGGCCTCAAAAACTTAAGGTCAATGAAGTTTCTGTAACTCAAAAGGGTTCGAGGAAATGTCCAAAGAGATAGCAGTCCTAAAATTCGAGTTAGTGAGTCGGGCTTCTTCGAGGAAGGTTATTGAAGTATGTTTTCGCTGTGAATCACCATGGCATTTGGCGAATGTATGCCCGGTGACTTTTAAAGAAGATCCACAGGAGGAACTTAACGCCATTCAGAATTATCACGGCCAACCTCCTAATTCCGGGTAGAAATTTACAAACGACTATAACCCCTACTCGAACACGTACAATCCAGGGCAGCATGATCATCCGAGTTTCAAATTTGGTTCGGGAGACCAAATCATATGCCGATACCTCTGCACACCGACCCTAATTCTTTTTATCCGAGCTACGCCTCTTATGTCCCTCCCGACTCAATTCCCTACTACCCGAGCTATGAAGAATATAACCCACCTCCTCATCCCGATCACAACCAACAAATCTACTATCATCCCAATGCCCCACTTGATAATGATTCTTACTCGGTTATCCGTGATGAGGTGAAACAACTTACTTTTGATGTGGTGGATCACACCTTGGATGTTGGTACTTCGAGCTTGAATTGGTTGAGGGTCATTTTGTTTGCTCAATGGACTTTCTAATCATTCCGGTGACCGAACATCACTCCAGCTTCGACTGACTTTTGATATCTTCGACGTGATCAATTATTCTCATTTCCGACCTTCCAAGCAAGTTGAAGTTTTGATTTCTCTTATTCTACGACTTGCTTTCCATGCCCGCCTTGGTAATTTTAATTGCCTGCTCTTGCTCTTGGAGAGCACTAAGGCGTGGCACGATTGTCACCTATTTCTTGATCCCGGATAGCATCAATCGTCTTAGTCGTTGATCTTTCGACGTTAAATAAGCGCTTCTCGGGAAGCAACCTGAGCTTTTTCGTATCCTTTTGCAATTTCTGTATATTTTTATCTCTATTTTATATTTCCTTGTCTTAGTTTTTATTGTGTTTTTTTGTTGTCGATTAGAATATTTGGAGGAATTCTCGCTGAAGAACGTTGATCAGTTGAGTGAAAACGAGGTGCAGAAAGCAGCCGTCGATCGACGGCAAGCATTGATGTGGTGTTGACACCACATTGATATCAACGTCGATCGACAGGTAAATCGATGACCTATAGACAACTTATCTGTTGCAACCATCGATCTCCCGTCGATCGACGAACATGGTCGACAAAATCTCTGTTGTAATCATTGACGCCCCGTCGGTCAACGCCCTGGGTCGACGACCTCTCTGTCCCGACCATCGATCCCCCCATCAATCTACGGCTCGTCGACGCCGACCCATACTGGCCCAAATTTTTATTTAGAACGTGGATCTTTAACCCCACCCACCCACAAAACCCTTGACCCGCGGACTACTTTCATAAAAACCGTCCCTCTTTCTCCTTCTTCCCCACTTTCCACAAACTAAACTAAAAATAAATCAATAAGCAAGGGTTGTTTTCCTCTCATTCTTGTTCTTTCAAACCAAATTCATCTTAAATCATCTCCACAATTCCTCTGCTCTATAAAACTACCAATACCATCTTCATCTTTTATCATCTTTCTCCAACACTAGCCAAAAGGGGGTTTCCTTTGAAAACTAGTAGAACTCCAAAATACTTCTTTTTTAATTTTCCAATTTTTGGGGGTGGTGGTATAATTCCGGTGATGATTCAATTTTCAAGATTAATCTTTGAGGTAATTCGCTTGAACCATACTTTGAAAATTCATTACTCTTAATTTCTTGCTTTGTAGTTATTCACTGTTGTTGTTTTCTTTAATTATTGTTGTAGATTAATGATTTCTAAAATGTCTAAAGCTTTTCTTATGTTTTTGAGTTTGTTTTTCATTTCATGTTCTTCATGTTCATAATTTACTATTTTTGGAAAAACCCCATTGAAGCTCTTATGAGTTTTTCAAACTTTTTGCCAAGTTAGGAAATTTCTTAATTTTCATTAGAAATCATGTCTAGATTCATAGTTTGTTGTTGTCTTATGCTTGTAGCTTTCAAAGCACTGTTCCCTCCTTACTTTATTTCAAACTTTAAAATGATGTTATTGTGTTCAAGCTTCAAAGATCTTCAAGTTTTAATTATTTTAATTTTCAATTGATGCAACTAGTTTAGAAATTATGGGTTTAGGGTCTAGGTTCATTTAGAGCCATTAATCGAAGTTTGTTGAGACTCGGGATTGACAAACCCGAGAATTGGGATTGAAGACCCAAATACATGACTGGCATTTGGAACTGACAACCCCGAATCATGGATTAAGTGTTCGACAAATAAACAGATTGATCGTGGAGACGAACCAAACCCCCTAAACCCTCATTTTTATTATTTTCATTTAAATCACTTTTAATTTTTGTCTTAGTTGATTAACTTTCAAATACCCTAACCAAAGTGAATTAAACTTTATTTAGCATAGTTAGTTTTGTTTTATCTTACTTCACGAAAATCAAATGCGAAATAGCTTCCGATTAGCCTTTCTCAAGAGACATGACTCGGAATTCAACTTACCGCTCTACAATCGACTCCGTATTATTGCGGAGACGATATCTCAAAACCAATTTAAAATTAGAGTGCTAAGAAATCTTCTATCAAATTTTTGGCGCCCTTGCCAGGGAAGGCTAAAGGTCGTGCATTTTTGTGTTTGGTTTTCATGTTCGTTTATTGTATAATTTGAATTGTCTGGTTTCTCATCAGTACGTTTAATCTCGTTTGTTTAGTGTTTTTATTTGTAGCTACATTGAAGACCTCAACCCACATCTTTGAAGATCCGACATTAATCCGACTGAAGATGGCAAACTACCGAGCTAGTTTGCCATATGATGACCCTTATATCCAAACTCCCGATTACCCCAATTCGTACTCCACTCCTCCAAGATATCGAGTCCCCTTGATTTATGATGTCCCATATTCTCCACCTTTCGATTATCGAGTTCCTCCATCTCATGATGGCCCGTATTCTCTGAGCGGTCGACAATGGGCCCACCCTTTTGATTACTTCGGCCCAAGCCCTTCATATTCTCCACTGGCTTCATGTTTCTATAATCCGAACATGGATCCTTATGCACTGCCTCGTGATTCTTATGATTCAGGTTTTGATGATTCATATGATCCCCTCGCCCCGCCTTCTTCTTACCCGAGCTTTGACTCATATTCTCTACCAATCCATGATTCATATTCTTTGAGCTATGACTTTTACAATATACCCACCTCAAGTTAATATACTTCGAGCGATGATCCTTACACCACAATTTCTCAAGATTTGTCTATGTCCCAACACCTGGACTTAAAGTCTCTTTTAGCCAAGCTCATGGATGCAGTTCGACAAATGGATGAACGCCTTGATCGCTTTGAGACTCAATTAGAGCAACTTGCCAACGAGGTGTATGGGCTAGAACAACCTTGTCATGACGATATGTCCGTCCTTGATGTGGTGGATCCCACCTTTGTTGATGACACTTCAAGCTTTGACGGTCTCTTGAAATAGATGTGCAAGAATGTGGAATTGGTGGGTGAGGAGAAAGGGCCGGAAGTAGGCATTACCTCTCCCGTGCTTTTTGAAGATAAAGTTGTGTCGGTTTTGGAGAAGGGTGAATTCATTGAACCTCATGTCATGCCCCCTGAAGCTTTGTTTGAACTTGAGATGGTGGTGGTGGACGAGATAGTCGAGAAGGTGCCCGATTACCCTGTCGTAAGCCCAGACATGGATTTATGTGTTTGTGAGAACGTTGAGGGGGATACTAAAGAAATGAAGGATTTCAGCTTGGTCGATGGTTATGCCCTCTGTTCGACGGATTTCCTAGTTCTTCTGAAGATCGAGGATCGCCCCATGCCAAAATTGCCTTTTGACATCTTCGTGGTGATCGATTACTCGGATTTCCGACCTCCAAAGCTCGCTGGAGTTTTCACCTCTCTCATCTCGGTACATACTTTTCATGCCCGCCTTGGTGATTATCATCGCCCGTTCTTGCTCTTGGAGAACAATAAGGCATGGCACGATCTTCACTTATTTTTGGATCCCAGATGACATTGATCGTATGAGTCATCGAGCTTTCGACGTTAAACAAGCGCTTCTTGGGAGGCAACCCAAGATTTTCATTTCTACTTTTTCTTGTGTTTTTGTTTCTTTGTGTGTCAGGTTCCCCTCGACTTTGAAACCCATTGGATGCTATTGGACGCTCAACTCATCACCACAACCACGATCACAGGGACGTCTCTCTTTCTCTTACCTTTCACCATACTCCGTTTAATCTTTCCTATTATGAAAGGTGGACATTGTATGGTTTAAGTGTAGGGGGTTTGTCCATAGTTAGTAAGTTTTTCGTATGATTGCTTGTTTGATCTGAGTCGTGTGTATTTATATTGACTGGAACCTTGACGAAGTGACATAGTTAGATGCTTTAGTTAGGTTATTTAGACTTTCATTCGAACAATAGTGTAATATGGGGAATGATGTGTGAAGGATCTATGAAGTGTTTTATCCTCTGTTCTATTCTTGTGTCGTTCCAAAGAGTCGAATACTCTCTACTAGCCCCGTTCTCAAATACCCTCTATAGGATAGTGTGTAATTTTTTCTTTTTATTTTTGGAGACGTTAAGAAACTCCATGTGCGTAAGTGATCCAAACTTTTGTGCACCCCGTTTTAAATAAATTAATTTAAAAGCACGTTAGTTTGCTCGCAAGAGTACGAGGTAACTATAGGGTGATAAGTTTGACTCGAGTCGTATCTCTCGAGGAAATAATTGTTCGGTCTTTCGGATGTTTTTCTCGAATTAAAGTAAAATACATGTACAATTGGGGTTTTGAAAGATATTGAGTTGATCATTATAAACTAAAGCAATAATTAAACTAAGGCTAATTAAACTAATCATTCTAACTAGATTATCAACTACGAGCAATAATTATACTATGAATAATACGCAATCATAAATTAAACCTAATTAACGAATCTAAAATCATAAACATAAGAAATTACCACTAAACAATGAATCATAAGAATCTAAGAACGAATAACTAAGCATGAATCAATCGCATAAATAAACTAAAGTAATCCAATATCCAATATCAAGCATAAAGCGAATAAGCTAATTAAACTAGTTCTAGCATTAACTAAGAAATTAACTAAGCAATTAACTAATTAACTACTAAATTAACTAAGAGTTTAGAAAACTTATTGTAATTACTAAAAGCAATAAAAAGCTCCAGCTATTCCGGAGTTTGAACGTTAATCTTTGTTAGAAGAGTTTTAGTGGTGATGAATATATCATCGGGTTCATGGCTCGGTTTTATCAGAAATCGATTCAATTGAAGTATTCAATGTGTTTCAAGCTTGAAAGATAAAGGAAAAATGAAAATAAAATAATTAAAATAGCTAACTATCCTAGGAATTGAAAGTGCAAGTTGGTCGGATGCCTCGGTCGTATGCCTTAATTGAAAATGCAAAGAAATAAAGGAAATAAGCAAGAAAATGCATTGTTTCACCAAGTACAAGCATGCAAGCACAAGGTACAACTATGCATAAAAACTCAAATAATGCAAATTTACTAAAATTGAAAGCATGAATGGATAAAGCAATGAAAATAGATGGGAAAGTTTAAAACTTTATGAAAAATAACAAGTAATGAAGACTAGATCTAAGATTAAGCATGAAACAAAGCACAAAAACTTAATTCAAAATAAAGCATGTGTAAAACTCAAAATCAAGACGATCCAAGAGCCGATCTATAGGCTAGATGTGTCACTCAACTAGAATCCATAGTCAATTCACAAGTTTCATCATGAATTCAAGGTGCTAAGGCAAAAAGCATAAAATGAAGAACAAAGCATGGAAATGAAGAACAAGCATAGAAATAAAACATAAAACATGAAATTGAAAGGAAACTTACTTGAATTAAAGGAAAGAGTAGCAAGCTTGAATTAAATTGCATCAAAAGTAACAATCCAAAGGAGTATTTGGATTCTTCTTAGGCTTACAAACCCAAGGCCAAGCATGAAAGTAAATCTAAATCTAGAAAAGAAATTATATCAAAACTTGAAATTGAATCTAAACCTAAGAGAGAGAAACTAGATCTTAAAAACTAGAGAGAGGATTTTTAATCCCCAAACCCATGCTTGGGTTAGGAGAAAATGAGAGGTGTCTTTGCAAAATGAAAGAAGTCTCTATTTATATTACATTTAATTGGGTTTAAATGGGCCAAAATAGCCTTTAAGGCTTGAAAATCCATATTTTGACCAAGTTTGACCCGAAGGCACCTTCCTAGACCCTTGGCTAGCTTTTTGGCACATTTTGGCTCGAGATGGCTCGACCATGGCTCGATGTGGCTCGGCCATGGCCGAGCCTGGGCGCTGCTGGGCGCAGGTGGCCGGCAGGCTGCGCGCTGGCTTGTGGGCAGGGGCGTGAGGCTGGGCGAGCGCTGGCTTGAGTCCTGGCAAGCGCCTGGCGAGTGGGTTGGCGAGCGCCTGGGCGAGGAGTGTGGCAAGTGTTGGGCACTGTGTGGACGGGCGCTGCGCGCGGCTTGCGGCAGGTCTCGGCAGGTGCTGTCGGCAGCTTGCGGGCGCTGCGCGCGGGTGTGGGCGGGCGCGGGCGCTGTGCGCAGAGTGTGGGCGGGCCTGCCAGGCGCTGCTCGGACACTGGGTAACCCAGTGTGGGCAGCGCCACACAGTGTGGACAGTTTGGCGTGAGTTTTGGCGAGTATTTTGGCAAACGCCGAACGCTGGCAGCTACCTTGGCGAGTTGTGGCACGAGTTGGCTAGTATTCCAGAATATTTGGGCATTTTTGAGCCTCTTTTGGCTTGGAGTTTGGCTTGCCTTGGCTAGTACTTTTGGCCTTCAATGCCTTTACCTATAAAAATAGAAATTTTTAAACATAAAAATCCAAAATTACACCAAACCCCCAATTAATTGAAATCATTTAACCCAATTACACGTAAAATTAACAAGTCAAGTGAAAAACAACAAAACAAGAAAAACCACATAAAAACATAATAAAATTATATTAAAAATTACTAAAATCAACATAAAACTCTAACTAAAAATAGAAGGAAAAACACAACAATTACATGCAAAACAACTACCCCATACTTATCGGTTTGTTCGTCCTCGAACAACGAAAAGAATCGAGAGTGCACATGCAATGAACATTGTGTAAAATGAGAAACCTTTGTGCTTATCTTTATTATTATGACGATAGTATCAACATAGACCCGTTATCGTCAAGCATTGCTCGTATTACTCTTTTTCAATTGCAAGCCAAAAAGATGACTTCCTCACAAATGGAATTTTGAGGGTGTTCGCTCGATTCGCTCAAGTGTTTAATATGGGGAATGATGTGTGAAGGATCTATGAAGTGTTTAATTTTGAGGGTGTTCGCTCAACTCGCTCAAGCCGGTCAATACATGCACCTTGTCAAAATTTCACAAATTGAACGCTCAAAATTGCTCGTAGTACATGATCAAATAAGGATCGAAAGAGGTCTCTATTACGGGTTGTAATGTTGGCTCTTTGGTAAGTTATGGAATATATGGATATAGTGGCTAATACATAATCAAACATGATCAATAACACACAAAAATCCTAACTTTTAAAACCCGAAGCTTATAATCGCTTCACCTTTCCCAATTCACCAAACTCTCAATCGAAACCCTTTCTTCTTTCACACACTTTCCCAAATTTTATTTCACAACACTAAGAAGCTTTATAAACTTGCTTCTTTTTACTAGAATTAGCCCTTTTTGAATTAGGCTTTATACATGAACGCACGCTTTATCACTTTTCGTGATTTGTGTTGGAGTATTATTCTTTTTTTTTTTGTATAAGCACTTCAAAACCCAAAACCCTCAATTGATTTCCACACATTTGTCGTCAACTAACAATAAACCCTCTCACCTCACCATTTATGGAGTTATAAGAGCTAAAATCGAGTTCGGCTAACAAGAAACGGGATAAAGGCTCAAGGGGACTCATTTGAGAATTTTAAAGTAGCTTAAATATTTGGATATGGCCGGAATAAGGGTGATATATGTGTGCCTCGAGGTCATTTTCAAACTCAATCATGTACGAGAAAAATCAAACCTCCTCAATGCAATTTCCATAAAAATGCAAGCAAGCCAATAAACCACACAAGGCTACTCACTAGTTTGCACCGAATTTCGGAGCAAAATCAAAAGAGATTTTAGATCTTTGCAATCTTTTCACGAGAAAATATTGATTATATATATATATATATATATATGCGGGTTTGGACGAAGCACAAAAATCCAACCCCTCACACAAGAGGCCATAAACATGCAAAAACCTGACAAGTAAACTATTGAAACTTCCAAGCACGTGGAGTTGCTTAAACATGTAATAAACATACAACAGACACAAAAATCGACTCAACCATATAAACGTGCAAATAGGAAGCGTCACTTCGCCAAGAATGCGTCACTTCGCCAAGGCTCGAGTAAGAACGACAAATCATACTTGATAAAAACCCGGACCCTAACCACCTACCCACCCCACACTTAAACCATGCATCACACGCATTTTAATGAAAATCAAGTAAAAGGAGGGTGAATAGAAACTTCCTTAACCGAGCGAGTTTGAGTCGAGCTCGGTAGAGTCCACCTAAGAATCAAGCAATCCAAGCAAAAATCGAGCATGGCTAGTATCTCCCGGCTTCATGAACGCTACTAACTTATCAAATCGCCCAAGGTTGAAGTCGAAAAACCAAACCTAGAAAAGAAAATCACACGAAATTAAAAACTCAAGGAAATATGTACATGAACTCAACGAAATATTTTTTTTATTTTTCAATTTTTCAAATGTTTTTTGGATTTTTGAATTTTTGAATGTTTTTTGATTTTTCAATAAAAGAAAGAAAGAAATGGAAAGAACTTGGGTTGCCTCCCAAGAAGCGCTTGTTTTACGTCATTAGCTCGACGTACTCCCTTTTCGATCAAGGTGGAAAGATGACGGGAGGATCCACCAAAACAATCTCCTCCTTGTCGGGAGGATCCACTCTTTGGAACGTCCTTAGCGCATTGCATAGATCAAATATTATCCGCCAAAAGGCACACGTTCCAAGTTGGTAAAGGCAACTCGGCTCGGCTTGGACTTCGGGTGGGATGGTGGTCTTGAAGTGTCCCGACGACTCATTGAAAAAGCAAAAGGAGTATTGGACGGCTAAATCTTTCAACCTTCGATCGATAAACGTGGGAGGGAAATGATCTCTCTTGGTAGACCTATTAATCTTCTTATAGTCGAACCCTCCTCAAGAACTAACAAGTTGCTCGTCTTAGGCACCAAGTTAATAACTTCACCCACTCGCTTTTAGAAATTACGAACATCAAGCCCTCCAAGAACAACCTCCACATCCCGACTCTCACCATTTCATCAAAACTCAAATTCAAAAAACTAACTCCCTTACTCACTCCCGGTATCCAATCCATAGCACCCTTAAGAATTGTAAATCTTTCAACCATCCTCTCCTCTTCAAATCGGTTCAGATTTTCCAAGATGATAATTGGCTTGCTCACCTCTTCCTCCGCAAGATAATCATCAAGCTTTCCAAACCCATCATCAACAACCCCCACCTCCCCCTCTAAAAAGACGTTATTGCCCTCAACGACACACCGAGAGTCATTGACTTAAAAATCAGGGTCACATAGAGAAACAACGGACTCATCATGTAGAACAAGGGGCTCATCTTCAACACATCCCTCTACATCGACAACCGGGCTAACCTCCTCCTCATTGCTCCTCTCCAAACAAATTCTTTCGACCGTGGCCTTGACGAAGTCCATATACACCCACTCTTCACAAGACTGCTTTGAAGTAAAAGGTAAGGGGTCAAGAGGGGTAAAAATACTTGGAATCGAAAACAATTCCTCCTCCAATGGCGAGATGACCGTATCCTCAACCACCCCACACTTATCGAAGAACGCGACCGGAAACGTATGTGAAGGCGGACTTGAGAATTGTCGTGGAGTAGGAGAAATCATCGGGGTAGCCGGAAGAAACGGATCCTCGGGAGGAGTAACAAGAGGATCGTGAGTCGGAGGTGGAACAAAAGATGGAGTAGTACAATCGGGTCCCACACAAGGAGGAATTGGGCTTGGGCTAGACATTTGAGCGATTTGAGCCTTTAATGTTGCTATTTTCATCTTCAACTCAAGTTCCCTCGAGGATAAAGCCATGTTCACGTCATAATCATGAGAGTACGTCGGAGGAGGAGTTTTTCGCTCGGGAGGGCCACTTGGGACAATGTAGCTCCCACCTCCAGATAACTCATAAGAATCGGGAGTCGACGGTGGAGTAAAAGAAGGCGTAGTACAAGCTAGTCCCGCTTGGTGTCCACGACCTTCATACATATCAACGGAATCGAACGTTGATATGTATGGGCAATAGTCATGAATATGAGCACTCGTTCCACACCATCCACATCCCAAAAAAGGTTGGTTAAGATCCCTTATAGTACGGATGGGGGGACTCATCTCATAGGAGCTCGGACCGCCAAATGACTCATAATCCACATAGTAAGGATTTGAAGCACCATACCATCCGGAAGAACCATTCATACCCACGACGCCACCAAACCCAACATGGTTTGCACCATGCCCTCCCATGTTGGGTTGGCCATAACCATAACCACCATTGGCAACGTGGTTTGCACCATGCCCTCCCACGTTGCCATACCCATTATACAACATCTCATTCCCAACATGGTTTGCACCAAGCCCTCCCATGTTGGGAATGTATCCACCATAGGTATAATCACCTTGCATAAACTCAAAGAAAAAGCGTCAAATACCAAAGAAATCTAAAAACACAATGAAACGACAATTAAATCGACAGCCTTAACCAAGCCAAGTCGCAACGGTGCCATTTTGTTAGAGGAGTTTTTAGTATCCCCGGAAACGGCGCCATTTTGTTAGAAGAGTTTTAGTGGTGATGAATATATCATCGGGTTCATGGCTCGGTTTTATTGGAAATCGATTCAATTGAAGTAATCAATGTGTTTCAAGCTTAAAAGATAAAGGAAAAATGAAAATAAAATAATTAAAATAGCTAAACTATCCTAGGAATTGAAAGTGCAAGTTGGTCGAATGCCTCGGTCGTATGCCTTAATTGAAAATTCAAAGCAATAAAGGAAATAAGCAAGAAAATGCATTGTTTCACCAAGTACAAGCATGCAAGCACAAGGTGCACCTATGCATAAAATCCTAAATAATGTAAATTACCAAAAATTGAAAGCATGGATGTAAAGAGCAATGAAAATTAACAATAAAGTTTAAAACTTTAAGGAAAATGACAAGAAACAAAGCCTAGATCTAGGACTAAGCATGAAACAAAGCATAAAAATAAAATTGCAAATAAAGCATGTGAAAAAATCAAAATCAAGACGATCCAAGACCCGATCTATGATCTAGACGTGTCACTCATCTAGATTCCATAGCCAAATCATAAGTTTCATCATGAATTCAAGGTGCTAAGACAAAAAGCATGAAATGAAGAAAAATGCATGAAACATGAAGAACAAMCATGGAATTAAAGCATAAAACATGAAATTGAGAGGAMACTTACTTGAATTGAGAAATGAAACAAAGCTTGAATGAAATTGCATCAAAAMTAACAATCCAAAGGAGTATTTGGATTCTTCTTAGGCTTACAAAKCCAAGGAGGTGCTTGAAATTAAATCTAATCTAGAAAAGGAAATTACATGAAAGCTTGAAATTGAATCTAAAACCTAAGAGAGAGAAATTAGATCTTAAAAACTAGAGAGAGGATTTTTAATCCCAAACCCATGCTTGGGTTGGGAGAAAATGAGAGGTTTTTTACAAAAATGAGAGTTATAGTCTATTTATACTAGGTGTAATTGGGTTTAAATGGGCCAAAATAGCCTTTAAGGCTTGAAAATCCAAATTTTGACAAAGTTTGACCCGAAGGCACCTTCCTAGACCCTTGGCTAGCTTTTTGGCACATTTTGGCTCGATATGGCTCGAGATGGCTCGACCATGGCTCGATGTGGTTCGGCCATGGCCGAGCCTGGGCGCTGCTGGGCGCAGGTGGCCGGCAGGGTGCGTGCTGGCTTGTGGGCAGGGGGCGTGAGGCTGGGCGAGCGCTGGCTTGATTCCGGCAAGCGCCTGGCGAGAGTCCTGTCAAGCGCCTGGCGAGAGTCCTTGAAAGCGCCTGTCGAGTGGGTTGGCGAGCGCCTGGGCGAGGAGTGTGGCAAGTGTCGGGCGCTGTGTGGACGGGCGCTGCGCGCAGCTTGCGGCAGGTCTCGGCAGGTGTTGTCGGCAGCTAGCGGGCACTGCGCGTGGGTGTGGGCGGGCGCAGTGCGCAGGGTGTGGGCAGGCCTGCTAGGCCGCTCGGACATTGGGTAACCCATTGTGGGCAGCGCCACCCAGTGTGGACAGTTTGGCGTGAGTTTTGGCAAGTATTTTGGCAAACGCCGAATGCTGGCAGCTACCTTGGCGAGTTGTGGCGCGAGTTGGCTAGTATTCCAGAATGTTTGGGCATTTTTGAGCCTCTTTTGGCTTGGAGTTTGGATTGCCTTGGCTAGTAATTTTGGCCTTCAATGCCTTTACCTATAAAAATAGGAATTTTTAAACATAAAAATCCAAAATTACACCAAATCCCCAATTAATTGAAACCATTTAACCCAATTAAACGTAAAATTAACAAGTCATGTGAAAAACAACAAAACAAGAGAAACCACGTAAAAACTTAATAAAATTATATTAAAAACTACTAAAATCAACATAAAACTCTAACTAAAAATAGAAGGAAAAACACAACAATTACATGCAAAACAATCTTGGGCGAAGATTGAATCCCGAACTCGAATTCGATGTTTTGGACGCGTTGTTCTTCGATCCTTGATCTCTGTCTTCAAATCTCTTTATGAGATGTGGAATTATTGTTATTGGAAGCTATGGAACCCTAGGTGGTCGTGTATTATGTGTCTCTGGTGTCTCTCTCTGAAAAATCCGAAATATAGAGGGTTTTTATAGATATTGCAAGTCTTGGCGCACAAGAAACCCTAAAATCCGAATTTTGGGCCGTCGCGTCGACGGTGCGTCGACTGACGTGCGCTGGTGCTCAGCGTCGGTGCTGCCTGGGTGTGCGCGTCGGCTGGGCGGGTGTGTCGACTGACGTGGTCATGGATCGACGCTTCAGAAAATTGCGTCGACCGTGCATCAACTGACGCTCCTTCAGTCGACGCTTCAGCAAGTTGCATCGACGGTGCGTCGACTGACGCTCCTTCAGTCGACACTTCAGCAAGTTGCGTCGATGGTGCGTCGGCCCTGCGTCGACTGACGCGGATCATGGCTCGCGTCGACACTCGCGTCAGTCGACGCGACAGAGCGTCTGTCTCCGTCTCTCGATCTTTTGCTACTCGTTTCGCCGGAAAGCTCGTTCTCCTATTCTTGAACATCGAACTTGGTCTATTACGCGCTGAATAAATCGAACTTTTTCACGTTTAAATAAAAGCTCATCCGCAAGAGAATGGAGCTATTGTAGGCGATAAGTTGACTCGAGTCGAATCACAAGGAAGACTAATCGGAAACTATTCCGGTGTTCGATTTTGCGTACGTAGAAACGAAAATAAAAACTAGACTAGACTAAATTAAACACGCGATCGAATAAGGTTTGGAAATTCTAACATCTACGAGCAATAAAATTAAAATCTTTAAAACGATTAATAAAAACGAAGGTCAAGTGCACCGGAATCGTCTCCACGATCGGGGTTGTCAATCCCGATTGTTCTAAACAACCCTAAGCACGCTTGACCAATAAACTCAACCAAAGCTCATGTTAATCTAAACATCATGTAATTAAAAACGAGAATTTGAGCATTTAAAACATGCAAATCACCAAGCATCTCCAACAAAGAAATGAAAGCTTACGAAATTAACGAGAAAAGTCGCGAAGTTCAAACGAGAAATTAAACTACGAATTACAAACTAATCTATCTAACATCTAAAGTCTGAAATCTAAGAAACTAAAAAAAAAAATAAAGAAAGTAAAACAAAGACGAAGAACAAATGAGGAATTGACGACTCGAACTTGCAATCTTCGACTCTTCAACCCGAATTATGCGCGTAATTGAAATGGTGGCATGAACCGAGGGGTTCTCTACAATATCTGGACCTTTCCCCCTCGTCTCAGCCCTTGAAAATGAAGCAAAACCACCAGCTTTTATAGATTTTTCGAAAATAACCGCTCAAACTGCCGGAGCGTCGACGGTGCATCAGTCGACGCGAGCCAGGTTGCACGCGTCGACCAGGCAGTGCGTCGATCGACGGAGCTAGGATCGACGCAACAGAACATTTGCGTCGACGGTGTGTCCGTCGACGCGAGCCTGGCTGCCGGGCGTCGGCAGGCAGTGCGTCGATCGATGCGAGCCAGGATCGACGCAACAGAACATTTGCGTCGACGGTGCGTCAGTCGACGCGATCCAGGCTGCGGCAGCTAGTGTCAGCATGACTCGGACACTGGGTAACCCAGTGTCAGACTGGTACCCAGTGTCAGCACAGCACATTGCTTATCCAATCTCCGTCTTCTCGAGCTATAACACCAAAATAAAATAAAATTAGATTATTTAATATAAAATAAAGTAAAAACACATTAATCATCAAACGAGACGAAAAACATCAAAAGGAAGAAAAATGATAAAAAGATAAACCTAAAACACGTAAAAGCACACAACACACGATGCAAAAATATACGAAAATCACATACAAATATGTACAAATCAATTCCCCCACACTTAACTTTTTGCTTATCCTCAAGCAAAAATATAATCTAGACGTAGACAAGGAAAAGCTAATTACCCGATGACTTAATTACTAATGCATCCATATGATTCAAGAAGTTAATGCATTAGATCGACTAAAAACTCGACTAAAAGGACGACACGATAACGTTGAGATAAGAGATTTAGACTAGCTTCCGAACACCTAAAAGTAACGAGTTGACCTCCTTGTACGTCACCCATCCATGCCTCGGCCAAAGTCTATCCCTGCTCAAACCGCCAAATCGTCACCCGACTAGCCCAGTCATCTATACACCTCTTTTAACAAAACAATCTAAGAAATAAAAATAAAAATAAGAACTCAACTTGTACAAGGTTTTCTCTTCTTGTACTTATTCTTTCTTTTATTTTCTTTTTTTTTCTTTTTTCTTTTTTTTTCTTTTTCTTTTTTTTTTCTTTTTTTTAATATATTTTTTTTTTGAGTACCTAAAGAGATAAGGTACTAAACGAACATAATTTACATAATTCACAAACGAGAGTTCATTGACTCCAATCTTATGTTGCTAAGTGCAACTGATAACATTTTTCAAATTTACACGTGGAGTTTTAACGTTCCCAAAATAAAAATAAAAATTACATAAAATCCTATAGAGGGTATCGAAAAACGGGGCTAGTAGAGAGTATTCGACTCTTAAGAACGAAACATGAATAAAACAAGAGACAAGACACTTCATAGATTATTTACACTTCATTCCCCCATTACACTATTATTCGAACGAAAGTCTAAATATCCTAACCAAAGCATCTAACCACGTCACTTCGTCAAGGTTCCAATCAATATCAATACACACAACTCAAATCAACCACAAGCAA
>BMAC01000152.1:1212630-1241819 GCA_014905375.1 Phtheirospermum japonicum
TTGTGCTGCTGGTTAACTCCTTCGTTTCTCCCCTCGTCTCGTCTCACGTTCTCCATGTGTTGCTGACAATTAGCCCAATTGGCTCGGGGTTGTGGTTGTCCATGCAAAATGATAGGTTCACTACCATACCCATTTCGAATGGGGCGTGGTGGTGATCTCGGTGGTGAATCGCCATTTCGAACCGAATGTGCTCCTAACATAATGTCGGGAGCTTGATCACAAGCAAAATCAGTTGTTGTCGAGGAATTGTCCTTGGGAATAAAAACGGGTCTTGGTCTTAGCGGATTTGAGCGGTGAATGTTGTCAATGAATGGTGCAAGGTCGCGTTGAAGTGATCGTCTTCCTTGCATAAACTCAAAAACACGTCAACGTACTAAATGGCAAAAACCAATTGCGAAAGTAAAAATAACTAATAATTTAAAAAGAAAATAAAACAAAAAACATCTTTAAATTCCTACTCGTTGCTTCCCCGGCAACGGCACCAAATTTTTGATCCAAACTTTTGTGCACCCCGTTTTAAATAAATTAATTTAAAAGCACGTTAGTTTGCTTGCAAGAGTACGAGGTAACTGTAGGGTGATAAGTTTGACTCGAGTCATATCTCTCGAGGAAACAAATGTTCGGTCTTTCGGATGTTTTTCTCGAATTAAAGTAAAATACACGTACAATTGGGGTTTTGAAAGATATTGAGTTGATCATTATAAACTAAAGCAATAATTAAACTAAGGCTAATTAAACTAATTATTCTAACTAGATTATCAACTACGAGCAATAGTTATACTATCAATAACACGCAACCATAAATTAAACCTAATTAACGAAGCTAAGATCATAAACATAAGAAATTACCACTAAACAATGAATTATAAGAATCTAAGAACGAATAACTAAGCATGAATCAATCTCATAAATAAACTAAAGTAATCCAATATCCAATATCAAGCATAAAGCGAATAAGCTAATTAAACTAGTTCTAGCATTAACTAAGAAATTAACTAAGCAATTAACTAATAAATTCAATACTAAATTAAATAAGAGTTTAGAAAACTTATTGTAATTACTAAAAGCAGTAAAAAGCTCCAGCTATTCCGGATTTTGAACGTTGATCTTGGGAGAATATTGAATCCCGAACTCGAATTCGACAGAGCGTCTGTCTCCGTCTCTCGATCTTTTGCTACTCGTTTTGCCGGAAAGCTAGTTCTCCTATTCTTGAACATCGAACTTCGTCTATTATGCGCTGAACTCTTCCGGTTACTTAGCTGTAAGGTGAAAACAATGAAATATCACATAATTGCATCAATTACGATTAAAATACGGTAAAATAAGTCAGAACTATAAAAATATGGAATTATGCTTAAATCGTCCAACTTATACCAAAAACAAATAGAAAAATGAACTAAAAAGCTAATAAAAATAAGGACAAATCTACTCTAATCAGTAAGCGAAGAATGTTATTAGTTGCACTTAGCAATGTAAGATTAGAGCCAATAACTCTTGGAAAAAAATATCAATAGACACAAATCAAACGCCAAATGAAATCCAAGAGGAATGGCCAAATTTCATATAGTGAATATACGAAGTTCGTATCTGATGATACAATTTTACGAAGGACTGGATTTGAGGACACGTGGCGAATCAGAGGTCCGATGTCAGCCTTGAATGGACACACGAGCGACCTTCGCCTTCGCCTCTGCTTCGGTCCGCACGCGAGCCTTTGCCTGAATCTGCACACGGGAGGCCTTTGCCTTTGCTTCTTCGAATGCCTGCAAGAAAGAGCCCCGGGGTCGTCCCCAGGGGTATATACTCTGATGCCTAATTTAGACCTAGTTTAGAGGTGAAATTTGTGAGTCAAAGGTCGTCCCTTTACCTGGCCAAGGTTTGCCTTTTATAGTCAAAGGATACCTTGGTAACCTAATTTGGCAAAGGAGTCATCCCGTAATTGGGCCTTGGAACAAGGGTGACAGTGGTCTGTCTAACTGGGCCTTTGGGTTGGCAGAGGTAATACAGAGGTTTGGTCAGCCCTTAAGTAAGCAAAGGTGATACGGAGGTCCAGTCCACCATGCGTCGGTTGATCGACTTCTAATTTAATAGTGCACGTGTCCAATTTTCACAGCTTCACACATCCACGTGTAAAATGACATATTTATCCCTCATCACTTGCCCCCCATTTTTCGTGCGCATAAGTGATAACGCGTACAAAGAGTATCTCTTGCTGAAAAGATATCCGTCGGACTCTTGCAGATGAATTTTGCACTGGTCTAATTTGAGTACCCGGTATCTGGATAAAAACTCTTTGCTTGCTATTCGTGCTTATGAAAGTCCCCATAATAGAAAATTATCTCATTTCCCCACTTTCAAAGTCTTTTGAGAGAGAGAGAGAGAGGTCTCTTGGGTTTTGTCCTCCACCCTTGTGCACCACACCTTTGGTCCTCTGCAAATTTCTTCCTCTCAAGGTATGTTTTACTTCTACTTCTCCTCTGCAATAAAGCTGCTCACCAGTGTAGTCATTTTTTATTTTAGAGTTTATGCACTTGGTACTCACATATGAGACCTCTGTTCCTCCTGGGGACGACTTGGTGCATGTCCCGGGATGCCTCTATAATGGTCTACGGACCCTTCATCTTAGGAGGCATCTTTAAGGTCCCGGGGACCTTTGCAAAGGTCCTGGGGAGCCTCTGTATTGGTTTTCGGACCTCTGCTTTGTCTTAGGAGACGTCTTTAAGGTCTCGGGGACCTTTGCAAAGGTCCCGGGGAGCCTCTGTACTGGTCTCCGGACCTCTGCTTTGTCTTAGGAGACGTCTTTAAGGTCCCGGGGACCTTTGCAGAGGTCTTGGGAAGCCTCTGTATTGGTCCTCGGACCTTTGCTTTGTTTTGGGAGGTATTTTTAAAGTCTCGGGGAGCCTCTGTATTGGTCCTCGGACCTTTGCCTTGGTCATTCAACCCTTGCCTTGACCAGGGAGACTTCGCCTGGATTGATCAACCCTTGCCTTGACAAGGGATACCTCCGCTTTGGTCAATCAGCCCTTGCCTTGACAAAGGTGACCTCTGCCTTGGTCGGTCAACCCCTGCCTTGACAAGGGTGACGTTTTTCTTGGTCGGTCAACCCTTGCCTTGACAAGGGTGACCTCGGCCTTGGTCGGTCAATCCTTGCCTTGACAAGGGAGACATCTGCTTTGGTTAGTCAACCCTTGACTTGACAAGGGTGACCTCTGCCTTGGTCGGTCAACCCGTGCCTTGACAAGGGTGACCTTTGCCTAGGTCAGTCAACCCTTGCCTTGACAAGGGAGACCTCTTCTTTGATCATTCAACCCTTTCCTTGACAAGGGTGACCTTTGCCTGGGTCAGTCAACCCTTGCCTTGACAAGGGTGACCTCCGCTTTGGTCAGTCGACCCTTGCCTTGACAAGGGTGACCTTTGCATGGGTCAGTCAACCCGTGCCTTGACAAGGGAGACCTCTGCTTTGGTCAGTTGACCCTTGCCTTGACAGGGGTGACCTCCGTCTTAGTCGGTCAACCCTTTCCTTGACAAGGGTGACCTTTGCCTGGGTCAGGCAACCCTTGCTTTGACAAGGGAGTTCCTCTTTGATCAGTCAACCCTTGCCTTGACAAGGGTGACCTTTGCCTGGGTCAGTCAACCCTTGCCTTGACAAGGGTGACCTTTGCTTGGGTCAGTCAACCCTTGCCTTGACAAGGGTGACCTCCGCTTTGGTCTGTCGACCCTTGCCTTGACAAGGGTGACCTCCGTCTTGGTCAGTCAACCCTTGCCTTGACAAGGGTGAACTTTGTATGGGTCAGTCAACCCTTGCCTTGACAAGGGAGACCTCCGCTTTGGTCAGTCTACCCTTGCCTTGACAAGGGTGACCTCCACATTGGTCGTCGGTACTTAAGCTAGCCCTTCCAACCGCAATTGAGTCTTATTATTATGTTACTTTCATTTTTTAGCGATGTCCAAGAATCCTGATGAGCCTTTGGATAATGCCCCCCTGGTGGACCGCTATCGATCGGTTGGCCAGCCCAAAACTTCGATGGTTGACCCTGAAGATGTAGTCTCGACTCTTTCTTATCAAGATGTTGAAAGGTTCAAATCACTATCTTACTTTCCTACACATTGGGAGTGTTATGTTCCCGGCCCCGAGGATGGTGGTTTGAGTATCGCGCCCCACTTCTCCACTTGCTTGTACGAGGATATGTTTCGTGCTGGGGTGAGATTTCCACTGCACCCCTCCATCTATGAGATCTTGAATTTTTTTAACGTTTGTCTGCTCAACTTGCCCCCAACGCCTGGAAGATTATCATTGGTTTCGTTACCTTAGCATCCTCGATGTCACTCCCCGTGAGCGCTGTCGTATTTTCAAAAATGTATAAAATCCAAAGACACCCCGGGTTCTCGGACGTTTGGTACTTTACGTTTGATAAGACGACCAGGCTATTACTCGAGTGTTCGGACGGCAATAGGAACTGGAAGTCAAAAATCTTCTATGTTATTGCCTCTGGGGGTGATTGGAGCTTTCCCAACGTGTGGAGTGATGTCGTTCTCTCCCCTCGATGTCCAGATTTAAACTCCACGGAGCACAGCACTGCTTACGCCCTTCTTAGTCATGGTCCCGTTAGCTTCAAGGCGTTAGTTAACGAGAGAAACTTGATAGCGGCAGGATTAAGCCATCGTTGCACACCTTCAATCGACGACCCAAGTATGTTTGTTCGTCTGTCTGTTCTTTTTTCCTTTTTATGTTTCTTACTCTGATGTGTATCCTTCACTTCGCAGGCATGGAGATGCAAAAATCGAGGAAGTTTAACAAAGACAAGCTTGCTGCCAGGGCTGTTCAGCGACAGGCCTCAGGTCCATCACGTAGGAGGGCTCCTCGTCCACTTCCTGGGGGGTCGCTGGCACTGGGCTCTGCGGTTTTGACACCCACCGCGGATGTAGGCCAGCCGTCGGGGGTTCCATCGCCTATTACCAGGAAGGAGGCATCTGGTAGCGCGGGGTCTGACATCCCCATCCGTTTCTGCCCCTCCTGGAATGTCAGCGAGGATGACACTATCACGAACCGAGTTACCACGATAAAGATGATGTCTCATGTGATGCATCCCCGGGATGTGGCAGCGGCTACGGACGCCACTTTTCAGGGATTGGCGGACGATGGATACACCCTTTTAGCCCAAGTATGCTGCAACATGCTCGTTTCATTTATTTATTCTCTCTTCCCTTGTTCCCCCTTTTTTTTATGTGTGTTTTAACCTGGTTACTCTTGCAGCAACTTTTTACCCACCAGGGCCTGATAGCAAAGGTGAATTATGGGTCTCAGAGGGTGATGGAGCTTGCTACGGAGGTTGCACAAGGCGAAGGGCGTGTCAAGCACCTGGAGGGAGAGGTCACCGATTTACAAAGGCGTCTCGCTTCCGTTGAGCTGGAGAGGGAGGAATTCCTCAAGGAGAATGAGGCGTTGAAGCTGAGTGCCAAGGAAGTTGATGATGCTGCCGAGGAGACACAGATGGATTTTTACCTCGACGGATTCGACGACTGTAAGCTGATGGTGTGCACCTACTTTCCAGAGATTGACTTCGGAAGCCTCGTTCCTTGTCCGCCAACATCTGCTTCTGGTGCCCCTACTACAGACATGGAGACGGCTGAGGGTTCTTCCTCGCCTGTGGATGAGTAGCGTCGCTTGTCCCCTGTAACTGTTATCTTTGTCTACTTGTTGACTCATAGGACAAACTTGTAATCTGACTCTTATGGAGCTTCTGTATTTGTGTTGTGACTTTTGCTACTCTTATTGTATTTTGGCTCACGTGGAGCTCCTTTTCTACGTTTGAGTGTTCCCTAATCAACTTTTAAGTGTGACGATGGTAGCAACGGTCATTCCCTGCAATCTACTAACGTATTTCCCTTATTCGTTGTAATGGTGATCCACTGCATTCTGTTAACTGTGGTGGCAATGGTTATCCATTGCAATCCCTTGACCTTTATTTTTTGTTAACAGCAATGGTTGTGCACTGCAGTCTATTGGTTATGGTGGCAATGGTTGTCCACTGCAATCCCTTAACCTTTGTTTTTTGTTAGTAGAAATGGTAGTCCACTGCAGTCTATTGGTTATGGTGGCAATGGTTGTCCACTGCAATCCCTTAACCTTTGTTTTTTGTTAGTAGCAATGGTTGTCCATTGCAGTCCATTGGTTATAGTGGCAATGGTTGTCCACTGCAATCCATTAACCTTTGTTTTTTATTAGTAGCAATGGTTGTCCACTGCAGTCTAATGCAATCTTATCATCGCATGAGTCTTTCAAGAAAATAACATGTAGGAAACGAAATGCAACGCTTTCATTAATAACGGCGGTTGTTGAACAAAGGACTAGTTCTTAAACCCAACTACCTTAAAATTAAATGTCCTCATGCCGAAGGGCTGGTTCGTAAACCTTATTTTTAAGAGATAAAACATGAACATTAAGACTATCCTTGTGACAAAGGATTGGTTCGTAAACCTTATTTTCAGAAGGAGAGATACTTGAAGGAAAACCAATACTTATGCTAATGATAGTATCTCCTCAGATGTTCGGCCTTCCAAGTCCTAGGTATGAGTTTCCACCGAGGTCTTCAAGCTTGTAAGTACCCTCCTTAATCACTCCGCTGACCCGGTAAGGGCCGTCCCAGTTGGGCGACAATTTGTTGCGCTTCTCCTGGTAATTGAACTGGGCTTTCCTGAGTACGAGCTCTCCCCGACGAAAGTGATGCGACTTTAGTACTTGGCCACCCTTTGCTGATACGCGGCCATCTTGACCCTGGCTCGCTCTCGGTGTTCGTCGACTAGGTCGAGGTTAGCCCTCAACCCCTCTACATTATCCTCCACACAAAAAGTCTCGATTCTAGCATTTGGAAGCCCAATCTCAATGGGTATGACCGCCTCAGAGCCAAACYTCATGCTAAAGGGGGTCTCCCCCYTCGCTGTGCGCGGYGTTGTTRGGTAAGCCCARAACACCTCCGGGAGGATGTCTGCCCAAAGGCCTTTGGCYTCGTCGAGTCGTGTCTTTAGAGCCTGCAAGATAGTTCTGTTAGTAACCTCTGCCTGGCCATTGCACTGGGGGTATGTCACCGAGGTTGTCCTCAGATCAATGCTGAGGCCTTCGCAGAACTCCCGGAAATGGTGGTTATCAAATTGCTTTCCATTATCAGTAACGAGTGCCTTGGGGATACCGAATCGACAAACGATAGATTTCCACACAAAGTTCCTGATTTGCATTTCAGTGATGCGAGCCAACGGTTCGGCTTCAACCCACTTCGTGAAGTAGTCGATGGCCACGATTAAGAACTTTCTGTCCCTTGGCTCGTGGAAACGGTCCTAAAATGTCCATGCCCCATATAGCAAAGGGCCATGGGGTAGACACTGATGTCATCGGCGCAGCGGGTGAATGGAGAAAATTAGCATGCCTCTGACATTTTTTGCATTTCTTAACCAAATCCGTTGCGTCTTGTCTGAGGGTTGGCCAATAATATCACTGGCGCATAACCACTTGTGCCAAGGCTCTGCCCCCCAAGTGATTACCGCAGACTCCTTCTTGTACCTCTCTGAGGGCATAAATTGCTTCGCTTGGCCTAAGGCATCTGAGATAAGGCCTGGTATACGATCGCTTATACAGATGGTCACCTATGATTGTGTGTTGAGCTGAGCGATGCATGACTCTTTTCGCCTCTTGCTTGTCCTCGGGAAGTACTTCGTTCTTTAAATAATCCATTATGGGATTGACCCAGCTGGGCTCGTGATCCAGGGTCAACACTTGTTCCTCTTCAATACTGCGCTGAGGAAGGATCTCTATTGGAACTCTTTTGATAAGCTCGTGGAATGGTGATGTAGAGAACTTAGACAATGCATCGGCTTTTGCGTTCTCCGCCCTTGCAACTTGCCGGATCTCAAAATAGCTTAACCATCGTCTCATCCTTGGCTTCATAGTCTCCGTTGACTTGGCAGACCACTAATTGTGAGTCGCTGCATGTTTCCACCTATCTTGCTCTGAGTTCCAGCGCAATTTTTAACCCCGTGATCAAAGCTTCGTACTCAGCCTCGTTGTTTGATGCTTTGAAATCAAACTTCAAGGCAAAATCAAAAACATACCCTTCTGGGCTGGTCAGGGTCAAGTCGGCACCACTTTCGCCTTGGTTCGATGAACCGTCCACATATAAGGTCCAGAGGTTACCTCTGCGGTTCTCGATATCACTTGGGTCGACCTCGGGCTCCGTGGCTATAGCTTCTCCACCCTTGGTAGTGCATTCCACTATGAAATCGGCCAAGGCTTGAGCCTTTATGTCCGGCCTCGGTTGAAATTGCACGTCGAGTTCGCTAAGCTCGATCGACCACTTTACCATCCTCCCCGAAGTTTCAAGCTTCTGAAAAATTTGTCTAAGAGGTTTGTCTGTGAGCACCACAACTGTGTTAGCCTGGAAATAAGGCCTCAACTTACGAGCTGAGACCACAATGCCGTATGCGAATTTTTCAATCGTCGGATAATGTAGCTCTGCTCCTCCAAGAACCCGAATTACATAATAAATCGGCCTCTTCACTCCATCTTCCTCTCTGATTAGCACTGAACTCACCACTGTGTCTGTAACTCCGAGGTACAGGTATAGGATATCTCCAAGCTGTGGCTTTGTTAGAAGCGGAGGTGAGCCTAGGTAGGATTTTAAGTCGTCGAAGGCCCTCTGGCACTCATCTGACCACGAGAATTGTTTTGCATTCCTCAAAATCTTGAAGAATGGCAAACTTTTCTCAGCCGACCTTGACAGAAACCGGCTAAGGGCAGCCAATCGCCCCGTGAGCCTTTGCACCTCCTTCACTGACTGGGGAGGGCTCATGTCCAACAAAGCCTAGATCTTCTGCGGATTAGCCTCGATTCCTCTTTGGGTTACCATGTAACCGAGGAGCTTTCCCGAAGTTACCCCGAAATCACACTTGATAGGGTTGAGCTTCATTTTGTAATGCCTAAGTACTGCAAAGGTCTCCGCTAGATCAATTATGTGGTTCTTAGCCAATGGGCTCGTCACTAGCATGTCGTCCACATATACTTCGACGTTACGCCCAATTTGGGCTTTGAAAATCTTATTTACCAACCTCTGGTATGTTGCCCCTGCGTTCTTCAGTCCGAAGGGCATGACCTTGTAGCAGTACAACCCCCGCTCGGTCACGAAAGAGGTCTTGGTCTCGTCATCCGGATGCATTCTAATCTGATGATATCTTTGGAAGGCATCCATGAAACTGAGGAGCTCGCACCCTGCTGTTGCATCCACTAGCTGATCTATCCTCGGGAGAGGGAAACTTTCCTTCGGGCACGCTTTGTTCAAGCTCGTGAAGTCCACGCACATCCTCCAATTACCATTGGGTTTGTGCACGAGGACAACATTTGATAGCCAGTGTGGATAATCGACCTCTCGTACGTAGTCGGCGTCAAGGAGCTTATCTACCTCTTCGCTGATAGCTTGGATTCTGTCTGGCGCAAAGCTCCTCTTCTTCTGTCATACAGGTCTGAAGTCAGGATTTACATTAATTCTATGAACGATGACTCCCAGATCGATCCCTGGCATGTCTGACGGACTCCATGCGAACACGTCTGCATTTTCTCTTAGAAACCGAATGAGCTTTAACGTAGTGTCTCCGATAGCTAGTAGCCTCGATAAATAAGGATTCAGAAGGACCCTATCTTTACGACCTTGTCATTGTTCCCTTCGTAAAGCAGAATAGATACAAGGCTCTCAATTGGTTCGCCCGACTTCTGGGGTTTCCCTTCGGGTTCTAAGCTCTCGATGGTCAATGCCTCTGCATTTTTTATCTTCCCTTTCAGAGACGCGACATAGCACTGCCTCGCCATCCCCTGGTCTCCTCGGACTCGCCCAACTCCGCTGTCAGTTGGGAACTTCATTAAAAGGTGGTATGTTGAGACAATAGCTTTCATCTTGTTCAACCCGGGTCTTCCAAGGATCACGTTATAACGTGAAGGCACTCTCACAACAAGAAAATCGATCGTGCCAGTGGTCTGCCGAGATTCATGGCCGTTGCAACTGTCGCCTGAGGTTGTACTCCTCGGGCTTGTCGACGTCCCTACCGGACCTGACCTCATCCTCATCATTCAAGGCTTTAGAGCCCTGGTCACTGTTGTCTTCCTTTCCCCTATTTCCAAGAGATCCTTCTTTGTCGACGAAACCTCTCAACAATAACTTCAACTCCTAAATCTCCGCCTCCATCTTTTGGATCCGCTGATCCTCGGTCTCTGGGACACCTTGGGCTTCATCGCGAGGCCCTTGTTGATTAGGGTTTTGCCTTGATGCGCGAGAGTTCGCTTGACTGCCTTCCGCGTGCTCGACGGGGCGAGGAGGGATCGTGCGTGTGCCTCGGCTGTTTTTAGTAGTTTTCTTCTTGGTTGCCATTGATTCTCAGATCCAATCATCGGTTCCCACAGACGGCGCCAATTTGATGATACAATTTTACGAAGGACTAGATCCGAGGACACGTGACGAATCGGAGGTCCGACGTTAGCCTTGAATGGACATACAAGCGACCTTCGCCTTTGCCTCTGCTTCGATCCGCACGCGAGCCTTTGCCTGAATCTGCACACGGGAGGCCTTTGCCTTTGCTTCTTTGAACGCCTGCAAAAAAGAGCCCCGGGGTCGTCCCCAGGGGTAGATACTCCGATGCCTAAGTTAGACCTAGTTTAGAGGTGAAATTCGTGAGTCAGAGGTCGTCCCTTTTACCTGGCCAAGGTCTGCCTTTTATAGTCAAAGGAGACCTTGGTAACCTAACTTGGAAAAGGAGTCATCCCGTAATTGGGCCTTGGAACAAGGGTGACAGTGGTCTGTCCAGCTGGGCCTTTGGGGTGGCAGAGGTAATACAGAGGTTTGGTCAGCCCTTGAGTAAGCAAAGGTGATACGGAGGTCCAGTCCACCATTCGTCGGTTGATCGACTTATAATTTAATAGTGCACGTGTCCAATTTTCACAGCTTCACACATCCACGTGTAAAATGACATATTTATCCCTCATCAGTATCGAAAAGTAAATATATATATATATATATATATATATATATATATATATATATATAAAAACACAAAAAAAGGGAAAAACAAAAATAGAAATATTAATAAGTACAAGAAGAGAAATCTTTGTACAAGTGAATTTCTTCTTTTTATTTTTATTTCAGATTTTATTGTTAACGAGGTGTATAGATGACTGGACTAGTCGGGTGCCGATTTGGCGGTTTGATCATGGATAGACTTTGGTCGAGGCATGGATGAAGGACGTGCATGGAGGGAAACTCATTACTTTTAGATGTTCGAAAGATGGTCCAAATATATTATCTCAACGTTATCGTGTCATCCTTTTAGTTGAATTTTCAATCGATTTAATGCATTAACTTCTTGAATCATTTTAATGCATTAGTGGTTAGTTCATCGAGTGGCTAACTTTTTCTTGTCTACGTCTAGATTTGATTTTCCTTGAGGACAAGCAAAAAGCTAAGTGTAGGGGAGTTATTTCGTACATATTTGTGTGTGTTTTTTGTGTGTTTTTGTATTTTGTTTTGCATGATATAATGGGTTTTAGGTTTCTTTTCTTCTCGTTTTTCTTCTTTTTAGTATTTTTGTAGATCGCTTTGTTTTTATCCCATTTAAAACTTTTTATCCCTCATTTCATAAGTTGTCGTATAATTACGCTTTAGTTTCTTTTTCAGCTTAGAAACGACGAAGACTGGGCGAGCGACACTGACATTTGGTCTGCAGTATCGACGACTTGACAGAAGTTTAACGGTGTGCGCTTGACACTGGGTTACCCAGTTTTGACTGACTAAATCAACTTCTTACCTAGTGTCGACTGCCCCATCAACTACAAAGTTGAGGATGTGTGATTTTGGCAAAAAAGAGACCATTTTGCCTTTGACCAACCTATATACGCTTCCCACCATTATCCACAAGAGATATCCTCATTTTTGGCTAGTTGGGGACCTTGACAAAGTCCCCATCTCTTCAAAACCTATTTTTCCATTTCTTAGATTTAGATTTTTAGTTTAGTTTCAATCATCAACGTAATTGTAATGTAATTTGGTGTTGATATTCTTCAAGACTTGGCACCTCTTGGAGATTTGGTCCTTGCATCTTTTGGTTTGGTATTGAAAATTCATTCCTCTTGATTTCTAGCTTTGTAGTTGTTAATTATTGTTGTTTTCTTTAATTATTATTGTAGATTAATGATTTCTAAAATGTCTAAAGCTTTTGTTATGTTGTTGAGTTTGTTTTTCATTTCATGTTCATAATTTACTATTTTTGGCAAAACCCCATTCAAGCTCTTATGAGTTCTTCAAACTTTTTTCCAAGTTAGGAAATTTCTTAATTTTCATTAGAGATCATGTCTAGATTCATAGTTTGTTGTTGTCTTATGCTTGTAGCTTTCAAAGAAATTTTCCCTCCTTAGTTTATTTCAAACTTTAAAATGATGTTATTGTGTTAAAGCTTCAAAGATCTTCAAGTTTTAATTATTTTAATTTTCAATTGATGCAACTAGTTTAGAAATTATGGGTTTAGGGTCTAGGTACATTTAGAGTCATTAATCAAAGTTTGTTGAGACTCGGGATTGACAAACCCGAGAATTGGGATTGACGACCCCAATTCATGATCGACATTTGGGATTGACAACCCCAAATCATGAATTAAGTGTTCGGCAAATAAACCCATTGATCGTGGAGACTAACCAAACACCCTAAACCCTCATTTTTCATTATTTTTATTTAAACCACTTTTAATTCCTGTCTTAGTTGATTAGCTTTCAAAAACCCAAACCAAAGTAAATTACGCTTTATTTAGCATAGTTAGTTTAGTTTTATCGTACTTCACGAAAATCAAACGCGAAATAGCTTCCGATTAGCCTTCCTCGAGAGACACGACTCGGGATTCAACTTACCGCTCTACGATCGACTCCCTATTATTGCAGAGACGATTTCTCAAAACCAATTTCAAATTTGAGTGCTAAGAAATCTTCGATCATCGAGCACGAGTGTCCACCCGATCCCCCAAGATAAAGAGTTCAACGACGACAACTTTTGGGCCAACATCGCAAATAGGCCACCGAGAAGTCACTCCTGGTATCCATGTACGGGTAATCGCAACGACACCGTGTATGTCACATACAAGATTTTGATGCACGTGGTTTTGTGCAAACAGGAGTCTACAAACGTGACCAAACCCGAGCTCTTCGTGCTCCAATGCCTACTTAACGGTCGCCGGCCCCGGCTTTATCCGCTTATTTTGAACGGACTCCACAATATCGTGGAGAAAAAGCTTGGAAATAAAACTCCACACCTCTTGTTTGACCCGTACATCACCGGCATCGCCCGTCACTATGGGTTTGATCCGTTTGACAACAGTCTTGAGCCTCTCGGGACATTGAATCTCTCCTTAATGCGCGTCCCGGCACCTAAAGCAAAGAACACCGGACAAGGCGGATCCTCATTGCGACTCACCGACGAGCATAACGAGGCAGCTCCACAAACCTATGAGGGCCCGAGCCCCATTGAAATCTGTTTTTCGAGGAGAATCGAGCATTCTAGACATAAATGTTCGAGAGGTTTCATATGATGGATGAAAAAATCAACACTAATCACCGACATAGTCAACGAAGCCTTTAAATGATCAATGCTCATCTCTCGCGCCTCAAGGAGCATTTCAACGACATTTTTCCCCCTCCTGCACCTGATTCTCAGTCGAAGATAGACATCGACAATGATTCATCCAATGAGTTCTAATTTATCAAAGAAAAATCAAATAATCAAGAAAATCCAAAAAAAAATAGTTAACTTGTTTTTTGTTCTGTTGGTTTATTTGTTTTTGTAGGTTATTAATCAAGACATTCTACATCACACAATTTGAGACGTTAGATGATTGCACAGTTCTATTTGGAGCGGCTCGACTACTTAGTCTTCAAGGACGTTTTTCTTACTCCTTTCCCCTTTATTTGATTTTTTTATGGATTTATGGCAATTCTAGTTGAGTAGTGATCTGTATTTTGTATTTATGCAATTTGAATCTGTGGTTTGTAATAACTAGTATTTGAACGTGATTAATTGCTATTCCTTCGCTTGTTTGTGTTTGTCTGGTTTATCCTGTCAAAATTGACTATGTGTGATTTGAGGTTTTTGTCTTTGAGCGTGTATAAGTGCATATATTTTTCAAAATTATTATTTATATATATTTTAAAATGGTACTTGGACGCAAATTATTTTGTAAAACATTAAAAGCAGCGTCAATTCAAAATCTCTTCATGCAAAAGCTTGTGAGTAGCCTGAGTGTTTATCATCTTTGCATGTACTTGAGTAGGTTCTGTTTTGATATCTCTTTGAAACCGCAGTGTGTAGCTAGCTTTGAATATGACGATTGGGCACAGAAATTACCCTTATTCCGGCCATATCAAGATATATTAGCTACTATAAATTCTGAATGAGCCCCTCATATCCAAATTTCCATTTCCTATAGCCATGAGTGTTTATGAGTTAACTCTTACATCATTAATAGCGTGTGGTAAGAGTTTTTTTTTTTTGTTTGTTATTTGTGTTTTGGAATTGTGATCAGGGATTTATGAAAAAAATATAATAAGTGTTAAGGATCATCATCCTCCATATATATATATATATATATATATATATTATATATATATATATATATATATATATATATATATATATATATATATATATATAATATATATATATATATATATATATACACACACACATAAAGTAAAAAAAAAAGAAGAATAAAGAGGATGGTGAATCTTATTGAGTTGTTGCCTATGCTATAAAGGCTTGTTTAGTATTGTTGATTTTCTTATGAAGCCTAATGTTTAAGAGGCAAGAGTTGAGTTTGAAAGAAGAAGCGTATCATAAGCTTCTAAATTGTATAAGTGGTTTGTTCAGAAGTCGGTTTTGGGTTTCGAGTTGAGAAATAGCCTAAGTATAAAGGCTACGTTATGAGAGTTAAGTGAGGTTTCGTTTGAATGAGGTGAAGCACATTGCTTAGTGGTTAGAATAGTTTGGTGATTTATTGATCACGTTAGATCGTGCGTTAGCCACACGAATTATATATTCCTGATTTATACGTATTTGTCATGAGTTTTGTATATGTTTTGAGTCATGTTTGAGTCTTTTTGTCATCTTTTTTGGATTAAGATTATGCTATTTGCATAATTTGGCATTTTATGGCTTTTTACTTAACTTTCTGACTTATCGAACGATAATTGGTCCATTTGAGATAATTTCTGTATTTTCTCATACAGCTAGAGCATTTGGCAAGCCCGTAGACCAGGACAAGAAGTCAACACCCAAAAGTAGCCAAAAGGACATTTATCCGGTCGGACGATCTTAACATCCGATCGGATTAATCTCCGAAACACACACCGATCATATCAATTACCGGATAGACCTACTTGATGAATATCTGGTCAGATGGATTTAACGTCTGACCGGATTAGCTGACAGAAGACTCCATTTGGTCGGACACTTCTGACCATCCGACCGGATGCAGGCATTACAAAATTGGATTTTGACAAGATTTTCAGTTACACTAGGCATTGATGGGGGCTTGGACTACAAAAATACGAGAAGGACAACCAGAAAAATCTCTCGAACTTGACAACTCTGATCCACTTCTTGGAAGAGATATTTGACACATATCTATTGCATTCGACATAGATATCTCACGTCAATTATCATAGACATTTGTTCGGTTTCGTAATTGATCTTTAATCACAAGGATTGGGAGCTTGTGACAAGCTTCTAAGTTCATCACATCAAGCATCCATTCCTCCAGAATCGCTGGAGATAGCATAGTTTTCGTCAATCTAGTTGATCGTACTTACGTTGGAATTCAGTATTCTCTAAACTCATTTCTATTTCGTAGTTGAGAATCTTTCGGTTGTTATTTCTCATCTTGATGTTTGGTTCTGGAATGTTAAGTTTGTTTTATGAAATCATTTAATTAATTCTACACTTGTTTTACGTTGTTTATCTCGATCTTGTTTCATTTGGTTATCTGTTTGGTTATTGATCCTGCAAGAATTTATTTTGAATATTTTGTTGGCATATCTTGTGTGGGTAATTAGAATTGAGTCTTTAAGAGTCAATGCTTATGAATTATTTGGATACTATGCGAAGCATTGTGTTATGGGTAATTTAGTTGATTTCGATTATAATAATTTAGAGGTTTGTTTGGTGATTTAGAATCATAGTGGCTAATCCCTCTCATGTGCTCGATGAAATGTTTGAATGATGATTTGTGGTTCAATCTTCATGTTTAGTTTTTAAATAACATATGAATTTGTTGGTCAATTCCGTCATCGATTTCTTACATCAAGGATTGACACCTTCTTTGTAAGATTGGTTTTAAGTTATAGTCAATAAATCCAAAACCCATTTGATCGTGTGTTTTTAGTATTATAAACTTCATTAATTCCAAATTTCCACTCCTCGAGAGAATCGACTCGGTTTAACTTGCCAGTCTACAATGACCCCGCTCTTGAGGGCAAACTTAAACCTTTTCAAAGTAGATGCGCATCGTTTAACTAGATTTTAATCTTGAAAGGACAAAAAGTTCGACTCAAAATTTGGTGTCGTTTTCGGGGAGTGGAAAAGGTTTTGACAAAGTTTATTCGTGTTAATTTTTTTATTTTTGATACGTGTATAATAGTTTCGGTTTGCCACTCGATTCGTTGATGTTGTTTGTTATTGATGCAAGGTCGAAGAAGCCTCAGAGGTGAATTGACCCCACTCATAAATAGCATCGAACGAGTACGGAGACCAAGACAACTCTTTCCTTCCCCCAACGAGAGTCCACACGAAGCTACCTAAGCCACCATGTCAAATATTCCACATCATGGTGGCAGAGGAACTGGAGGAAGAGGAGGAGGAACAAAGGGTGGTCGAGAGAGACAACATGACAACCGTACTCCCCCTCGAGATCAACAAAACGATGACCAAAATGAGAATCCACAAATATTTCCTTTGATCAATAACCAAGAGCACAATCAAGAAGAGGATCCGAGAGGACCCAAAATCCTCGATGATGTAAACAACATGGGGCACCAGCCCCATGACAACTGTCGAGCCATGATAGAGGAAGATCCAATCGATGACCCTCCAATTAACCGAACACCACAACACTTCCGGAACTGAGAAGAGGCCCGAGCCTTCAATGCTTGAGAAAATCAGGAATTTGAGTATAACCACGTTGGTAATGGCGGGTCCCAGCCCCGAAACAACAAACGAAATCATTATGAGTTCGAAAATTGGGAGCAAGAACCGAATTATTTCTTAACAGGGGAGAAAAATGAATATACCGAGTTTGGAAAAATGATGAATACGATGATCAGAACTACCAACATTATGAAGCTGAGCCGTATTTTGGAAACCATGAAGATTCCGCTAGACGAAGAGATTTCAGAGGACGAGTAAATTTCGGTGGAGGACGAGGCCCTCGATATCCAAACGAATGCCGACAAGGAGACCTCATATATCCAACCATTAGTCCGTACAGCTCGGCAATAGTCTTAGGTCCCACGGCAAGAGACTATGATTTGAAGCCAAACATTGTCAACCAGTTACCGACTTTCTACGACATGCCCAACGAAGACCCGCTCAATTTCATTCGAGAGTTTTACTTTGCGGTATCCAGAATCCCACCGTTTGGGCTAAATGAAGGTTAACTTAGAATGAGGTGCTTTTCGAGTTGTTTGAAGGACAAAGCCAAGCAGTGGCTTTTATCATTGAAGCCTAACTCCCTAACTAATTGGGGTATGATGTACAAGAAATTTGTGAGCAGATTTTACTCAGCCCAAACGACCACCAAATTGAGGAGAGAGACCACCAACTCCACGAAGCGTGGGAATGCTACAAAGGACTCCTACAATCATGATCGCATCATAACAACAGTCCCGAAATGGTGAACAATTATTTCCATGAGGGGTTGTCGTCAACCTATAAGCAGCAAGTGGAAGTAAAGGCCAGAGATTTTGTAGACTTGACTGCGAAGGAAGCATGGGAAGATTTCATGGGCGAGAGATCGAGGTAGGCAAGTTCATGGCTGAGAAAAATCAAAGTACACAAGGTGTCAACTTCTCAAGAGAAGAATAGCGAGATTGGGGAGCTCACGAAACAAGTCTCTATGTTGACAAACATGATGACACGAGAGAAGGAGACGATGCAAACGTCAAACGAAACATGTGGGATTTTTAGAGCATTTGAACATGGGGCCAATGCGTGTGATGTGACGTTCGATGAAGATGAAGACGAAGAGGTGAACGCCGTGCAAGACTTCCATCCCAACAACAAATTGGGTCAAAAGCTCACTAGAACCTACAACTCTTACTCCAACTCATTCAATCCAGGCCTCTGAGACCATTCGAACCTCAGGTATGGCCCGAGAAGTCCAAACTACGTACCGGTGCCTAAACAAACGGACCCTAAATACTTGGCACCACCTCCCCTAAACAGAAATCAAGGAGGCTCGGGTAACTATAGATCATACCCGAACAAAGGCCAAGGGAACTATCAACAATGCTCTCCACAAGGGAAAAATAACTCTGGACAACAACAATACCAAGCTCCACAACAACAGCAACAAGTTCCACCCCCACTAGATCTTGACGAGGAGTTACGACTGTGGTGAGAGAGGCAAGAAATTAAAACCTTATGCAATTGAGAAGAAACTCTTCGTACCATCGAGGAAAACAAGCTTATAAAGAAACAATTGGATAAGTTGGAAATGATGATGGGATGAATCTCTGCGTCATTAGCAAAATGTGGATCCGACCCCGGAAGATTTCCCAGTCAACCTGAATAATCAATGGCGATACATGTACTTCGGGGAGGGAAAAAGGTTGATAATGGAATTGTAGAATTGGAGGTAGAAGATCTTGAGAACGAATCGAGTGTGAAAGATAAAGAAGCAAATATTGACGTGCCTTCTTTGAACGTCAAAAAGTTGGGGATTGAGGTCATCCATAGGACCAAAAATCCATACGTGCCTGGTTCGCTTACCGAGATTTTTTAATCCAAGGAAACCGATTCGAGAAAAGAGAGCACAAGCAAGACATCCGACCGGATAGACCACGAATCCGACCGGATGGGAGTACAAAAAGAATTATCCAGTCGGATAAGCCAAGAGTTCGACAAGATTAGAGGGCAGAAGGGTTCATCCGTTCGGATGAACAAAAAATCCGATCGGATAGTGAGGACGGGAGTAGCATCCAGAGAAGAGTCCGATTGGATCGGAGTACAAAAAGAAACATCCGACTGGACTGACGGGCATAATTGGTCGGATTTCAAAAAAATCATCTCATCTGACCGGATAGGTACTGGTATCCCACTGGATACCATTCCTGAACAGGGCAATTCCAGCAACTCCAAACCACAACGAGTCATTCGAGACCATGTACCGTTACCAAATCTTCTCAAGCCAGCAAAGGAGAGCAAGAAATTCATGGAGATCTACAACATGCTTAAGAATGTGATCAAAGAAATGTTGGCTTACGTTAAATTTTTCAAGGAACTCGCATCAAAGGAGAGAAGGCTAGAAACGAATGAGCGAGTTATTTTGTCAGAAGTGGGGAGTGCAATATGCCATCAACCCCTACCTCCAAAAGCGAGCGATCCCGGGACTTTCTGCATCACGATAACTCTCGAGGATGGACAAAAGGCACGAGGGATGCTCGACTTAGGGGCAGGAACCAACTTGATGCCCTTCGCCCTATACAAATAGTTTAACCTTGGGAAGATAAAGCCAACAAGCTTACGACTTCAACTAGCAGACCGTTCGGTGAGATCAAAGATGTTCTGGTAGAAGTCGGCTCCCTAGTTGTCCCCGTGGACTTTGTGATACTAGACGTTGGGGAGGTGTCCAAATCGAGCAAGGAGAAAACTATTCTGTTGGGTCGACTATTCATGGCAACATAACACACATTGATCGACGTTGGACGAGGAAAACTGACACTTTTTATTTTTGATGAATCAGTTACTTTTTCACTCAAAGACATCCAGAGCGTCCCTTCACCCTTGTTAGGTCCTGATTTTTCTTATCTTGATTCTGTGGACCAATGAGTAAGAGAATTATTCGGTGTCATACCACTAGAAAAATGGAACGTCAAGGATGACGATCTTGATTCAAGTACGGATGGGGTGGGATCTATTCGTGATTGAAGATGATCATATGAACGAGACTCCTATTGGGCCCGTTTTGGAGCCTAAAATGGAATTAAAGCCACTTCCAAGCAACCTCTAATACGTTTTCCTTGAATCTCATTGAGGTAGTCAAGAAAGAAATTTTCAAGCTCATTGACGAAGGAATCATCTACCCCGTGGCATATAATGAATGGGTCAGCCCAGTTCATGTCGTTCAAAATAAAGGAGGCATTACAATTGTGGAAAATGATAAGGGAGAGGTTGTTCCAACGCGCTTAACCACCGGGTGGCGCATGTGCATTGATTACCGAAAACTCAATGCCACGACGAGGAAGGACCACTTTTAGTGGTGTTGAAATAAGAAAAGTGGGTTCATGGCTTGGTATTATCGAAAATCAATTCAAATGTAAGAATCAAGGGGTTTTTTAGCTTTGTTAAAATAGAAGGAAATGTAAAATAAATGAAATTAAAGCAAGTAAAGTAAATTGAAAGTAAATGCATATATTTCGTATGCCTCGTGCGAATGCCCAATGGAAATTGCAATCAATAATGAAAACAAGCAACAAAAAGCAAAGTTTCACTAAGGACAAGCATGAAAGCCTAAAGTAGAATTATGCATGCATGATCATGAAAACTTTAATAATGCAAATTAGCAAAAATCGAAAGCATCAATGGAAAAAGCAACAAAAGTTGACGTTAAAGTTAAAAACTTTACGAGAAATAACTACAAAGGAAGAGTAGATCTTGGATTCAACATAAAATTATGCATGAAAATAAAAACCAAAATAAAGCATATGAAATACTCAAAATTAAAATGATCAAGGACCCGACCTATGATCTTAGTGTGTCACTCACCTAGACTCCATATCGAAATCACAAAATCTAACAATACATCTAAGAGCTAAGGCAAGATGCATAAATTGAAGAACAAGCATGAATATGAAGAACAATGAATAAAATAAAGGAAAACTTACTTGAATTGAAAAGAGAATCCAAAAGCTTGAATGAAATTACAAAGCAAAATAAAATCCAAGTAATGACTTGAATTCTTCTTAGGCTTACAAACCCAAGGTAAATATTGAAATTAAATCTAAGATCTAGAGAGAAATTAAATCTAAAAACTTAAAGAAAATAAATCCCAAGTACATGCAAGAGTTGGGAGGAGAGTTGATGCCTTTGTTGGTAAAAGATGTGGGGTTTATATAGTTGTTTGCAGGGGTAAAACCATAAAAATTCCAGAAATCTGAAAAGTCTTTGCAACGCAGTCGATTGACTGTGGGTTCAGTTGATCACTTGTATGTCGATCGACAGGTAGGCATTCGATCGACTGCCCTGGTTCCAAGTGACTCGGCTACTGCCCAGCAGTCGATTCGGCCGCCTTCAGTCGATTTGTGGTTCTCAGTCGATCGAGTGCTAGTCGATCGGCTGCCTTGGTTCCAAGTGATTTAGCTATAGCCTAGCATTCGATTTAGAGCTCCTTGCAGTCGATCGAGCAGTCGATTGGTAGCTTTTTAGTCGATCTGGGCTGCTTTTGGCTCGGTTTTCTCGTTTCGGGATGGATTTTAGGCCTCGATGCCTTGGCTCGAACCTAGGTGTATGCCGGAACGTCTTGGCATGAATCTAATTCATTTAGCCACCTACGAAACAAGAATTTTTGAACTTAAAAACCCTAGAATCGCACAAACATCACCGATATCAGATAAATAAAGCTGTGAACATTAAAGCAATAAAATAACCTAAAACCTAATGAAGCTCGACTCAAAACAACTAAAAACGACACTAAATCCTAACTAAAAGCACGAGATAAATGCCAAAATTACATGCAAAACAACCACTCCTCACTTATCGGTTTGTTCGTCCTCGAACAACGAAAAGAATCGAGAATGTACATGCAATGAACATTATGTAAAAAGAAAAATCCTTGAGCTTATCCTTATTAAAATGATAAGATTATCAACATAAACTCGTTATCGCCATGTATTGCTCGTATTATTCTTTCTCAAATGAAAACCAAATCGATGACTTTCTCACAAATGGGATTTTGAGGGTGTTCACTCAACTCACTTAAGTGTGTTTTATAAGGGATGTGTATATGCTTAAATCGGACAATGCATGCACCTCATCAAGATTTCACAAATCAGAAACTCAAAATCGCCCATTGTAAATGACCAAATAAGTATCGAAAGAGGTCTTTATTTCAAGTTGTAATGTTGGCTCTTTTGTAAGGTATGGAATATTTAGATATAATGGCTAACACACGATCAAACGTGATCAATAACACACAAATATAACTTCTAGAACTCAAAGCTTAAAAGTGCTTCACCCTTACCCAAATCACCAAACTTTCGTTCTAAACCCTTTTGTACACTCACTCTTTTCCGACTTTATTTCACAACACGTAGAAGCTTTTTGAATTCGCTTCTTTTACTAAACTTAGCCTCTTTGAATTAGGCTTTTTGCTTGAACGCACGTTTTATCACTTTTCGTGATTTGTGTTGGAGTTTATTTGTTGTTCTCCTTCTTTTTTTATAATTTTATTATTATTTATTTTTTTGTATATAATTAACTCAAAACCCAAAACCCACAATTGATTTCCCACACATTCCTATTCAACTAACAACACACTCTCTCACCTCACAAGTTATGAAGATATAAGAGCTAAAATCGAACTCGGCTAACAAGAAACGGGGCATAGGCTCAAGGGGGCTCATTTGGGATTTTTAAGTAGATTATATATTTGGATATGGCCAGAATAAGGGTGATATATGTGCCTCGAGGTCATTTCCAAATTCAATCATGTACGAGCAATAACAAGTCTCCTCAATGCAATTTCCATAAAAATGCAAGCAAAACCGATAATTCACACAAGGCTACTCACTAGTTTGCACTGGGTTTTGGAGATAAAATCAAAATATCTTTTAGAACTTTTAAATATTTCATGAGTAGATGTTGATTATATATATATATATGAGGGTTTTGGACGAATCACAAAAATTCAAATCCTTACACAAGAGGGCATAAACATGTAAAAAAACCGACAAGTAAACTATTCAAACTTCGAAGCATGTGGTGATTGCTTAACAATGTAATAAAAAAACACAAGACACAAAAACAACTCAACCATATAAATACGCAATTAGTAAGCGTCACTTCACCAAGGCTCGAGTTAAGAAAGATAAATCATGCTTTGTGACACCCGGACCCTAACCACCTACCCACCCCACACTTAAACCATGCGATACTCTTATTGCATTTTAATGAAAACAAAGTCAAAGGAGGGTGAGATAGAAGCTTTCTTAACCGAGGGAGTTTAGATCGAGTTTGGTGGGGTCCAATTAAACACCCAAGCAATCCAAGAGCAAACCGAGCATGGCTTGTTTCTCCCGACTCCATGAACGCTACCAACTTATCACAAAAACCAAGGTTGAAGTCAAAAAACAAAACACTATAAAAGAAAATCACACGAAATCGAAAACACAAGAAAACATGCACATGACTCAAAACAAAACCAAGGATTAAAAAGAACCAAAAGTCAACACAATATATATATATTTTTAATTTTTCAATTTTGAATGATTTTTGGATTTCTATATAATTTAATATTTTTGGATTTTCATATAATAAGAAAGTAAGAAAGAAAGAAAATAAAAGAAATAAATGGAAAGAACTTGGGTTCCCTCCCAAGAAGCGCTTGTTTTACGTCACTAGCTTGACGAACTCTCTTCCTAATCATGGTGGAAAGAGAAGACCGCGACGATAAGGATTGAATCGATGGCCATCAACTTGGGATCGTGCTTGAGTCTTGAGGTCGATTAAGGTCACCGCCCCACTTGGATTGACTTCCTCAATTGCATCGGGCCCCTTATCTTCAAGACTCCAACCAATAACACCCTTAAAAGCTCTAAGCACTTCAATCAACCATTCCCCTTTGTCATGTAATTGTTGCGTTCTTTCCTTGTGGATGCGAGCATTTTCATATCGAATATTCTGAAACTCTTCTAACTCCTCCACTCGCAACATTCTCTCTAGCCCGACCTCTTTTAAATCCGTATTCGCGGCTCCTATTGCTCAAAAGGCTTCATGCTCAAACTCAAATGGTTTGCTCTCCTCTTCTTCCAAATCGACATACGTGAGGTCAGATGAGAAAGGCTTAAACTCGGGTTTGTGCCTCTTCTCAACCTCATTGGGAACTAGATATTAGACATGGGTTTAAAACGTGACGCCTTTTGAATTTTTATAAGCATGTAATTAAGATTATTAATAAATTTAATTTAAACATCAAACACAAAATTATTTAATATTTATAATAATTAAAAAATAAATTAGACATGTACAAGGCACGGGTTGAGAATACATTCTTTTAATTTTTTATTTTAGATTTCAAATTAAGTAATTATCACAAATATTTTTTATATTTATCTTTTGATAAGTCCCGTGCAATACACATGTGTTAGATAAGTATATATTAATGCAAAATCCTCCTAATCTATGTGTCAGCTTCGTATGCTTCGCTTGGATAATAAAAAAATTTGGTACTTCGGTTTCTTATGTGGTAATAAAAGAACTTATTTATGAAAATAATTAAATAAATTGTATTTACAATAAAAGTTGAAGTAATTTAAATTTTTGAAATTTTAAATATTTTGTATAGGTAAATTATGTTATATTTAAAATAATTGGAGTGTGCAACTAAATATTAGTAATGAAATCATTCTAAATATAACAAAATAAAATTATATAATATAATTAATTAATATTTATTAGACAATGGCACAATGTGAGAAGGCTTGAGAGTATGACACCTTTTGGATTTTTCAAAGTATGTAACTATAATTACTAATAAAATTAATCTAAACATAAAAACATAAAATGATATAATAATTAATTAATATAGATTAGAAATGGATTGAAAATGTGACATCTTTTGAATCTTTATAAGTATGTAAATATAATTATTAACGAATTTAATCTAAAAATTAAAATATAATATTAATTAATAATTATAATAATTAATAAATTCAGGGCGCGGGTTGAGAACACATCATTTCAGTTTTTTATTTTCAATTTTAAGATTTTCACAAATATTTTTGATATTTAGTTTTTTATAAATCCCGTATAATATACGGGTGTTAAACTAGCTTGAAAATATAATGATATAGTTTAATCTAATGTGAAACAATTAAAACATTTGGTGTAATTAATGTGAAATAGTTATAACAAAACCTCAACTTAGGAAATTATATTAATAAATCATTTAAGCTGAATGATGATGGAGTGAAGTCAGGGCCGGCCCTCACTATGAGCCTAGAGGGCCTGGGCCTAGGGCCCCCAATCTTGAGGGGCCCAAATTCATGTAATATATATATATATATATATATATATATATATATATATATATATATATATATATATAGGATTGGGTTCAAATGAAACCCACGTCAATATATGCGAACCTAGGGAACAATCCAGACCGTAGATCTAATAATATGTGTGGACCAAATTTTTTCTATTTTTTAAATTCATCAAATTATATATATGGAAGGAAAAGGGCTTTTAGGTAATTTTACAAATACTCTTCATCATATTAAATACCTACCCAAATCCCAACCATAGAACCCACACTCTTTTCTTCAAACCCGTTTCTCCCAGCATTCCCCCTTCGGCCACAAACGGCGCACGGACGGCCGCAGCAAGAAACTTCCGGCGACAAATTTTGGCGACATCGATGGCGGCGTTTGGCAGCAACCGGCGAGGCGACAGCGACGGCGACAGAATCGGCTACCGCACAACACCTTCTCTCCTCCTTCGAATCTGGCTGGACCGCAACGGGGGTGGACGGAGACCGGCGGCTGTGTGCAGCAGGTGAGGCGACTTGGCTTGTTTCTCGTGGGGGCACTGGTGATTTTGGATTGGGACGATTCGTCGCGGCTGACAGCAATCGGCGATGGACAGACGCGGCTGACAGCAATCGGCGAGGGTAGACGGTGGGTGGAGGAGAGGCAGTCTGTGGTGGCGTCGAAGAGGTGGGTGAGGCGCTCGAAGAAGGCCATCTGGTGGATGCTTCGCAAAGGTCTCAAATGGTGCCGCACCGGCGATTCCGCCGCCGCCATCCAGCTTATGGTGTCTAAATTTGGCAGTTTCCTGAGATCCCCTATTTCCTTTCTGGTTCCAAAAACAATTCAAAATATCAGAATACAAATATTTTTGATGCAGGCAATTTGTATCACTATGGACCTGCTCAAAGCTTTGCGCAGTTTGTTTTGTTGCCGGGATTTTCGTTGGCTACACGCTGAAGCGACGTGTTCACCGCTGGGCATCAAAGCTTCTGCGAAGGGGGAGGTGGGCCGGGGACCAGGTGGCGCTTTGTTCAGGAATTGTGACTTGTGGAACAGTGGGTCGGGGACCAGATGGCGTTAAGTAGGTTTGGGCTGGTTTTAGTAATGGGCTTGGTGATATGGGCTTTGGGTTGGGTTGGGACTTGGTGTTGAACGTGGGTTTGAATCGGCCGCGGCGTTTTTTTCGTTTGGGCCGATTATTTTTTCATTCAAAAAAACATTGTTTAGTGTAGTTAAAAAGCACCGTAACAACACAAGAAAAAACACTTCAAACATTGCACAGTGCAATTATGTCCAGATTCATTGGTTCGTCGGACGGCGACTTGGATTTGGACGGCGGTGATGTTGAAAATAAAAAGCAGTGGTAGTGAGTAAAAAAAGCACCGCAACAATATTAAGAAAGCACTCCAAAAAACTAGCACTGTCAACATAAAAAAAAAAGCACTGCTGAAGACTTGTGTAGTGCTATAAATAGTGATATACAATGCTTTTAATATTCAGATTTTTAAATTTAAATATATTTATTTATATTTACATTTTTAAATATGCAATATGTATCTTAAATCGTAGATCTTGAGAATGTGAGTAATTTGATATATATTTCATTAAAAATGAATAAAAATTAAAAAAGTTATGGTTCGTTGAAAATTTGAGTTTTATTATAAAATTTTGAATTTGCAGTTATATATCCATTGTGCTTTTTGAAAAGCAATTTAGTGCTCTTCATAAACGTCGTTATATGTCCAAAATACCCTTTTAAATTATTTAATGGATTTTTTTATATTATTACCATGCTGACATGTCATAATCTCAACCATCAATATTATCCAATCTAATGGTGAAGATTACTCCCTAGGTTCTCATATATTGATATGGTTCCATTTGAACCCAACCCTATATATATATATATATATATATATATATATAAGATTAAAAATATTAAAATATGAAATTTTACCTTTTTTCGTCTTTTTTAGTGAAAATTGAGATCTTGATTAGTTAAATTGCATTTTCATCTTTTGAAATTTGATTTTTCATGTTTTTTATTTCAATTTCAGATATTTTTGAATCTTAGTTGTTTCAATTTCTTTTTGTAATTTATACTTTTAAAACCTTATAAGAAATTTCATAATTGAAATAAGTAGTTAACACTAATAATATTATATTATGTGATTTATTTTTATTTAAATTTATAAATAGTTAAATAATCTTGCCATTTGTTATATATAAGCTCTAATAACTCTTTATAAAGAGATGTGATTAGTCACATCTTACTTAAAAAAAATACGAGAAAATTGATATTTGAGTTCAAGATAATTTTCGAGTACATAGAGAAATTATGTTATATTGCCAAATATTCATACCGGCTTTATTTACGAAAGTGCCGAAATTTCTTTTCTTTATTTTTTTAAATTAAATTCAAATTGGGCCCCAATTATAATTTCGCTTAGAGCTCCTCGAAAGTCAGGTCCGGCCTGAGTTAAGTTCAAAGTATATATAAATAGAGTTCAAATTGGTACCTCATACTTCATATGATCAAAAAATCCTTGATTGCTTGATCTCAATATCCCCCAGAAGTAAAATACGTATGCTATGGTCTTGAATGGGTTGCGTTTAAATAAAAAAACAATGTACTGAAAAAAGAAGTGTTAACAATAATAACGGCATCAATTACCTCTCTGTTATCATTCATAATAATAGCACCAATGCGTACCCGGTGTGTTGCATTTGCTGTAATGGTACTAAAAGTTTTAGGAATCTAGTACGAAAGCATCAAATAGTGAGGTTCGGCATGGTGATACACAAATCATTCCTGGAACATGAAAATGTTTTTGTTCAATGAAACATAAATATTAATTAATACCTAGTAAATAAATTATAATAATCATAGGGCAATTCATACATTTTAACACAGAGAAAACTTTGGAGGGTCTTTAGGCTCAAGATATAATAACAAAATAGGATTACCAATACACAGCTTATTTGACGTGTTCTGGATCCTATAGGGAAAATTTCATTTTTGTTACATTATGTTGGCCACTTTCCAGAAAAACTACGTGATGTTGGCCAGCATCAAACTACATACATTAAGTTGGCAAATTTATCAAATTTGGTACAAAAAAAGCCCAATCGGACGTGATTGGCCAACATCAAACTACATACATTAAGTTGGCAAATTTATCAAATTTGGTACAAAAAAAGCCCAATCGGGCTTTGATGCTTACATGGCATGATTTAATCATTTCTTATCATTTTTAATTTAAAAATTTTTTAAATTAAAATGATAAGAAATTAATTTTTAATTAATTTTAAAATGATAAGAAATTAACTTTTAAATTAAAAATTATAAGAAATTAATTCTTAAATTAAATTAACTTTTGAATTAATTTTAAAATGATAAGAAATTAATTTTCAAATTAATATTTAAATTAAAAATGATAAGAAATTAATTTTTAAATTAGAAAATGATAAGAAATTAATTTTTAAATTAAATTAATTTTAAAATGATAAGAAATTAATTTTTTAATTAACTTCTAAATTAAAAATGATAAGAAATTAATTTTTATAATAATTTTTAAATTAAAATTAATTTTAAAATGATAAGAAATAATTTTAAATTAATTTTAAATTAATTTTTAAATTGAAAATGATAAGAAATCAG